>QXTE01000063.1:5776752-5787902 GCA_003942145.1 Platysternon megacephalum
CACACAGCAGTGCCGCGTGAAAGTTAAGGAGCTGAGGCAAGCCTACCAAAAAACAAAGGGTGCAAACGTTCGCTCTGGGTCAGAGTCCCATACATGCTGGTTCTATGATGAGCTGCATGCAATTCTAGGGGTGGCCCCTACCACTACCCCACCATTGTCCATGGACACCTGCAAGGGGGGAATTTAAGGCAACAGGGATGAGGAGTTTGAAGATGTGGAAGAGGAGGAGGAGGTTGAGGATAGCGCACAGAAGGCAAACGGAGAATCCCTTCTCCCCGGCAGCCAGGAACTGTTCATCACCCTGTAGCCAATACCCTCCCAACACTCCCAAGGCGGGCTCCTGGACCATGAAGCCGGAGAAGGCACCTCTGGTGAGTGTACCTTTGTAAATATAATACAGGGTTTAAAAGCAAGCATGTTTAATGATTAATTTACCACGCCAAGCCAGTAGCAAGTAGTCTGGAATCACTGCAGAACAAAACCTTGCAGCGAATGAGCCCGGGCTTTGGCTGTTTGCCTTTGGCTGAAAATAAATCATCCCTGCTGTTAGCCACGTGGTGGGGGGAGGCCCGTTCATGCTGAGCTGTTCGCGTTTGGCTGACAGGGATCTTCCCTGATACTAGCCATGCGGCGGGGGGGGGGAGGAATCATCCCAGAGAATTGGGGGGGGGGTTGGATTGTGCTGCACATTCACCCTAAAACCGCAGCCTCTCCTTTTAAATGGCCAACCCAACGGGCTTTGCTTGTTATGGGAAAGGAGGGTGCTGCTGTTTGAAACCATTCCCACATTATGAAGGTTGAAGAAGCTGAAACCCTTTGCCTTACCATGGCTGCCTGCAAGCCGAATTCTGTTGCCCAGTCGAGCGTGTGTGATGTCTCACACCAAACCGGCAGGCACTCAATATAAGAGGCAAAATGTGACCTTGTAGCAAAAGCACATGTGCTATGTAATGTGAATCGCTTGATTCAGTGTGAAATAGTCTTCTCTTTGTTCTCTAAAATGTATCTTTTAAAATACTACTCTCCCTTTTTTTCTTCCCGCAGCTGCAAATGTTTCTACGCTCCCCCTATCATCTCTGTCCCAGAGGCTAGCGCAGATTAGAAGGCAAAAAAAATGCATTCGTGACGAGATGTTCTCAGAGCTCATGCAGTCCTCCTGCACTGAAAGAGCTCAGCAGAATGTGTGGAGGCAAACAAGGGCAGAGTCCAGGAAAGCGTTAAATGAACGTGATGACAGGAGGGAAGAGCATGCTGAGAGGAGGCAGGATGCAATGCTGAGGCTAATGGGGGAGCAAACTGACATGCTCAGGCATCTGGTGGAGCTGCAGAAAAGGTAGCAAGAGCACAGACCACCACTGAAGACCCTGTATAACCGCCTGCCCTACTCCCCAAGTTCCATATCCTCCTCACCCAGATGCCCAAGAACGCGGGGGGGGAGGGGAGGCTACGGGCACCCAGCCACTCCACCCTAGAGGATTGCCCAAGCAACAGAAGGCTGGCATTCAATAAGTTTTGAACTGTAGTGTGGCCTTGTCCTTCCCTCCTCCCCTCATCCACCACCCCACCCGGTGCTTCCCTCCTCACCCACTCCTCCCGGGCTACCTTGCAAGTTTTCCCCCTATTTGTGTGATGAATTAACAAAGAATGCATGATTTGGAAACAATAATGACTTTATTGCCTCTGAAACCGGTGATCGAAGCAGGGAGGGTGGTTGGCTTACAGGGAAGTAGAGTCAACCAAGGGGGGCGGGTTTTCATCAAGGAGAAACAAACAGAACTGTCACACTGTAGCCTGGCCAGTCATGAAACTGGTTTTCAAAGCTTCTCTGATGTGCAGGGCGCCCTGCTGTGCTCTTCTAATCACCCTGGTGTCTGGCTGTGCGTAATCGGCCGCCAGGCGATTTGCCTCAACCTCCCACTCTGCAATAAACGTCTCCCCCTTACTCTCACAGATACTGTGGAGCACACAGCAAGCAGAAATAACAATGGGAATATTGGTTTCGCTGAGGTCTAACCGAGTCAGTAAACTGCGCCAGTGAGCTTTTAAATGTCCAAAGGCACATTCTACCACCATTCTGCACTTGCTCAGCCTATAGTTGAACTGCTCCTTACTACTGTCCAGGTTGCCCGTGTGGCTTCATGAGCCATGGCATTAAGGGGTAGGCTCGGTCCCCAAGGATAACTATAGGCATTTCAGCAGCCCCAATGGTAATTTTCTGGTCTGGGAAGTAAGTTCCTTCCTGCAGCTGTTCAAACAGAAAAGAGTTCCTGAAGATGCAAGCGTCATGTACCTTTCCCAACCATCCCACGTTGATGTTGGTTAAATGTCCCTTGTGATCCACCAGTGCTTGCAGCACCATTGAAAAGTACCCCTTGCGGTTTATGTACTGGCTGCCAAGTTGGTCTGGTCCCAAGCTGGGGATATGCGTTCCGTCTATCACCCCACCACAGTTAGGGAACCCCATTGCAGCAAAGCCATCCACTATGACCTGCACATTTCCCAGAGTCACTACCCCTGATAGCAGCAGCTCAGTGATCACAGTGGCTACTTGGATCACAGCAACCCCCACAGTAGATTTATCCACTCCAAATTGATTCCCGACTGACCGATAGTTGTCTAGCGTTGCAAGCTTCCAAAGGGCTATCGCCACTCGCTTCTCAACTGTGAGGGCTGCTCTCATCTTGGTATTCTTGCGCTTCAGGGCAGGGGAAAGCAAGTCACAAAGTTCCATGAAAGTGCCCTTACGCATGCAAAAGTTTTGCAGCCACTGGGAATCATCCCAGACCTGCAACACGGTGCAGTCTCACCAGTCTGTGCTTGTTTCCCGGGCCCAGAATCGGTGTTCCATGGCATGAACCTGCCACATTACCACCATGGTCTCCAAATTGCCATAGCCCATGCTTTGAGAGAAGTCTGTGTCCATGTCCTCATCACTATTGTGATCGCGCTGTCATCGCCTCCTCGCCTGCTTTTGCAGGTTCTGCACATACTGCAGGATAATGTGCGAGGTGTTTACAATGCTCACAACAGCAGTGGTGAGCTGAGCCGGCTCCATGCTTGCCATGGTATGGCATCTGCGTGGTAAAAACGCGCGAAACGATTGTCTGGCGTTGCTTTCATGGAGGGAGGGAAGACTGACGACAGGTACCCAAAACCACCCACGACAATGTTTTTGCCCCATCAGGCATTGGGAACTTAACCCAGAATTCCAATTGGCGGCGGAGACTGTGGGAACTGTGGGATAGCTACCCACAGTGCACTGCTCTGTAAGTCGATGCTAGCCACGGTAGTGAGGACACACTCCGCTGACTTAATGCGCTTAGTGTGGACATACACAATCGACTATAAAATCGACTTCTATAAAATTGACCTAATTTTGTAGTGTAGATATACCCTTAGTCCTGCCATGAGTTCAAGGGACTGGACTAGATGACCTCTCGAGGTCCCTTCCAGTCCTATGATTCTATGATTTAATCAGTTTATTATTCAAGTCACTCATTCCCTTGTTAGCATCAGTGTCTTGAATTCTTATTGAGAATTATTCCACCTCAAGCCTCTTGTTTCCAAAGTTAATGCAAGATACACAAATACCTCTGATGCTGTTTTTAGCGCTATTCATTTTTTTTATGACAGCTCTTGAACAATTTGCTCAGGATTTATGCACCTGCTCCACCAAATGGGAGGAAACAGGTTAGTAAAAGGCATGATTTCATTTCCCTTGAGACATGTTTGATCTTAAAACAGAGTAAACAGAATTGCAAAGCAGGTAGCAAAGAGCAGTAATATATTAGCTGCCAAATGCAAGAAAGGTTTCAAAATAGGACCTATTGCAAAAAAGGAATATTCTCTCAGAAACAGACCTACTCCTTTCACTTTTCTACAGAGAAAGAGTAACTTGCAATCTATTTTGGCACCAAAACTATACTACAAATAGTACATGATATGTCTTGCAAACTTTTAAAAGTAATTTTATTCTGCATTAACCACTTATTACCACAAGAATGCATCTAGTGGCGACATTTTCAAAAGAAGACAACTGAACACTGCCTGCAAAATTTGTGCAACACCTCTTTGTGTGATCAAACCCCTCATTGTGGTGATGTATTTATGCAAAATACACTGACCTGGGCATCCTCTTCCATAACAAAGGCAACTGAAGGAGTTGGCTGGGGAAGGAAATCATCACAAGGTTTTCCCTTGGAGTTCCTCCCCTAACTTTGTGTCACAAGGGTTTGCTTCCAAATCATGGATTAGTTTACAGGAGTGGCTCCAAACTGCTGAGATCCCCCAGAGATTTGCCAGAGACCCCATATCTCTGCATCTATTCTGGTCCTCAGTGTCCTGTCTGGCTTCAGCTTTCCCTGGGATCTGCATGAAGTGACTCCATGGTATTGCTAGGTGAAATTTTTCATCCAAAACTTTTTTCTTTGAAAAATGCAGATTCAGTGACATCAAACATTTAGTGAATCCATTTTGGTTTCACTGAATTGTTTGTGTTGAAAATAGCCACAGAAAACAAAGTAAAAGAAATTTGAAAAAAATGGAACTTTTCATTGCAACATTTTTAGAACAAGAAGTTTTGATGTTTCAATTTGAAATGTCTTTTTGTTTTGAAACATCCTTCAGTTTTATTTTAAAAATGAAGCTCTTGAAATAAAAATGTTTTGTTCGACCTGGAGTAATTTTTTTTTTCAAATTTTTGATTAATCAAAACATTTTTAAAAATTGATTTTGGTTTGACGTGACACAATTGATTTTTAATTGCCAGAAAACTGAAAAAATTAGGTATGCGAACAGCTCTTCTCCATAGTAATATGACCCCAGTCTGTGTTCCCTCTAAGCTGCATGGTTGTGTGGCCAACCAGGAGTAAATCAAGTGCTGTGCACTTGATTAGCAGAGCCGTGCACAGGGTTGTGTGTTCAGGTGCCCCTCCCCCCACTGCTCTGCATCCGTGTTGCTCCTGCTCTCTGCCTTGGAGCCCCTGGCCAGCTGCTTCTGGGACCCTTCTGCTTCCTGTGCAGAGAGGGGGGAGAGAGGAGGTGCTGATGTAAGGGTTTCCCCTCCCCCCACCTCCTCCCTGCCCATGTACCCCATCTCCACAGAGCGGGGGTGGGGGGACGGGATCAGGAGCAGGAGAGCTCAGCTGCTGTGGTCTGAGCCTTCTGGTGAGTGCCTTGAAGAGACCACACATGGTCTCTCATTAGGGTTGCCAATTTTGGTTGGATGTATTCCTGGAGGTGTCATTACATGACATACTCTTTTATTAAAGATTAATCTTGAATTTCTGGAGACTCCAGGACAATCCTGGAGGGTTGGCAACCCTATCTCTCATAGACTTCCCAGGCAGTCAGCACACACACACACTGTCTCTGTGTCTCATACACATTCAGACACACGCACACACACACATGCACACTCTGTCTCTCCCCCTCCCCCATGCCCAGGTACCCCACCTCTGCAGAGCGGGGGAGGGGAGACAGTGCTCAGGAGCAAGAGAGCTGCTGGCAGCTGCTGCTGTCTGAGCCTTCTGGTGAGTGCCTTAAAGAGACAACGCATGGTCTCTCATAGACTTCCCCATCAGCCAGCACACACACACACACACACACACACACACACACACACACACACACACACACACAGAGAGTGTGTGTGTGTGTGCGGGCGGGGGGGGGGGGCCGGGGAGAAGGGCAGGAGCGCGCAGCTGCTGCTGTCTGAGCCTTCTGGTGAGTGCCGTAAAGAGACAACGCACGGTCTCTCACACACTCCCCCATCAGCACGCACACACACCCACACACACATATACACACACACACACACACACACACACACACACACACACACACACACACTGTCTCTGTGTGTGTGTGTGTGTGTCTCTCTCTCACACACACACAGTCTGTCTCTGTGTCTCTCACACATACAGATACACACAGAGTCTCTGCCTCACATACACACACACATTCTGTCTCTTTCACACTCACCTCCCAACACATACTTGTGTTGTTGTTGTTACTTCTGGGTATTTCCTTCAATGCACATATATGCTCTGTAATTTTATTCTTTCAAAGTGCTATTATTTGAGTGTTTTGACTGGTCCATGCATTTCATAATTTTATTTCTCTCTCATGCTTAAATTTAATTATTTGAGTACTGAATTCTAAAATGCCTAACCTGTCCTGGCTTCAGTAATTATCCCTATGGTAACTTAAATAAATATATATATATATATATATATATTATATCTAGGTTTTTTGTTTCTACTGGTGGCACACATCCACACGTTACCTCGATAATTTGGTGCACATAACAAAATTCATTCCGTACATGGATAGAAAAAAATAGAGGGAACATTGGCCCCAGTCTATATTAACTTTTCCACTTAACCTCCAAAGGCCTGGAAAGGAGAAAATGGTGATGTCTCCCCGTCCCCAACGCACCTATGTCCACCCCTTCTCTTTGAGTAGATCCTGGATTTATGGAGTCCAGTCAGGAAGTCAATGTAAATGAGAACCCACCATCTAAAGAGCCTTCTCCCCTCTTTCCATAAGGCAGGCATTTAATTCTATTCCACACTGATCNCAGGAAGTCTATGTAAATGAGAACCCACCATCTAAAGAGCCTTCTCCCCTCTTTCCATAAGGCAGGCATTTAATTCTATTCCACACAGATCATATGCTTTTACAAAATATGGAGTAAACCTAAGAGGAATATCACACACACACACACACACACACATTTTTTCCCTGTAAAACATAGCCATTTAAAGACAAGATGATGAAGAAGATATTCAAAAGTAGTGGACTTTCTACATGTTCATAGAGGTTTTCATGTCCATTCATAGATATTTTCAGAGAGACTTAGGGTAGTGTATATGAGAGGAAAATATGCTGCTTATAATACAAAATGTAATTTTTTACAATAAAGAGACAAATTGATCACCAGTAGAGTGGCTTTTTGCTGTTACTCAAAGATAGAAAGAAAGTATAGCCAAGCACTCCCATTTGTTTTCCACAATCCTTCTGGTTAATTTTGTGAATTCAGTGAAGTGACAGAAATGTTTATTCCTTACCTGCTGAACAAGCTGAAAATGAATCAACTAACTGACAAAACAGAGTATTTTCTAGTTTGCAGAGGACACTTACCAATCAACTGCAGTTCCATCTGATTTATTTCAGATCACACACTGACGAATAGCAGGTATCTAGGAGAAAATAAAAGTTTTCATGTTAGTTTTCGTTACTGCACTGCTTGGGAAAAGGTAAAAGTCTGTCTGAACCTCAGCCTGGATCTTGACTAAATCAAATTTATGCTTAAAACCTCTATTCTACAATGTGATGTGTACGAATGGCTTCCTGCACCAACATAGAGCTTTATTAGGGCTCTGTGCAAGCATCACATAGCAGAAGGTCTCTGGGGTCTGCCTGACCACATCACCTTATAGGATCAAGGTTTAAATTACATTAAAATACTTGATAGATTATTTTGTGGAATTAACCTGTTAAAAAGCATTTGCAGATTAGAATGCATAACAATGTTATACATCTCCATAAAGTGTTCTAAGATTAAATTAAATTTATGAGGGAAAAAGATATAGCTGAGATTCATTTATTAACTCTTAATGAAGTATTGAGGACTTTCAAGTATTGTAAAATAACTATAATTACTATACTGAGTCAGAAGCAAAGGTGGAAGAAAAAGCAAAAACAAATGATGTGAACAAATCTGACAATGGAATATCTAAGCAGTTCAGATTCGGCTCAAGTAAATTGGCTCAGATGTGATATTGGTGATTATGAAGCTATACTTACTTGTAGCAGCTGAGGATCTAGTCCAAAGTCTTTTTTTCCCCCTTGTCTGGAACTTAGTTTTTCTTATTTTTGAAGTGGAAATTGCAGTTGCTAGGTTTGCGACACTGATTGTAGTCATCATTTGAAGGGCATCTCTGGATTCCATCTGAAAGAAATAAAGACCTCTCTGAAACATCCATAATTTCTTTCAAAGTAAACAACCTTTCTCTTCACAATGTGATCTTTTATGTTTCCTCAGTCACTCTTATCCTGATGGAACTAGCTGGCTTTAAGCTATTACATTTTACCAAGTTCAGAGTTGGCATCAGCATTTAGAATAACTGAAAAGGTAAACATATAGAAAAACAAGTAGAATTTGACAATAATGCTTTGCTTTCAGGAATACACTTCTAAAGGGAAAAAAATTCAACTTGAATATTATTTCAATAGTGAATCTATTAAAAAATAAAAGCAACAAAACATCTCAACTGCACAGTACTGAAACTCACGGCTTCATTTCTACAAATCTCAATTCTCATGCTAGTATTGACTTCAACGTGGGGCATATTTTCCACTTCTTCTACTATATATGGTTCATTGTGGTGCTTTCTGTTTTCTTGGTCCCTTATTCAATGGATTTCATAGACAATGTAAAAAAAGACTCCTATTGGCTTCGGTGCAGTTTGGATCAGGCTCTTATGACTCGGTGATACTATCATGTATGCATTTCTAGCAGAGAAGTAGCCCAAGATGCATCCATTCAATAGCTATGAAGCAATATATAATTGCTATAGAAAATCAGCTTCTAAACAGACTGAAAGGTGTATGCTTGTCTATGGGAATGAAGACACAAATGACAATGAACTGAGGTCCTGATCAAGCCTATCCCTGTTCAGGACAGCACTTAATCAAGTGCTTAAGTTTCACTGAGCTCCATAAGAGTTAGCACATGCTTAAGTGCTGTCCTGATATGCTTTCCTGTACGGGGGCCTACGTAAACAATGAAAAATGCTGTGCAAGGCATGTATTGGCTCTTCATGCAGCTGGAAGGAACATCAACAGTGGTGATACTGAAACAATTTTTATAGTGAGGATGCTGGAGGCGGAAGCCATGTATTTGGGTTGTTATTACAACTTCAGTCAAGCAGGTATGGCAGCACCTGCAGCACGACTAGTTCCAGCACCTATGGATATAAAGATATTTTAGGATTATTAGGCAGTCTTTTAGAAAGCTGTGACATGGTAGAGCAAGATTTGGAGCAGACTGTAAGTATCTAACACGCAATACCTTTAAAAAGCATTGCAGAGAAATTTAAACATCAATTTGATCAAATTAATTCATTAGTAAAAGAACTCAAGGGAGATTATTGAGCTGACAAGGAATATATTAGACTGAAGAGATACAATTATAAAAGTTAATATCATCTTCAAATTGATAAGAAGCATTAATGTCAACAGGAAAGGATAATTATTTGGGATTGAGGCTACATTTATTAAAATTTTGTGCAGTACTCCCATTTATTCCATTATGATATTGTCACAGGGTAGCAGGTCCCTCTGGATAGACTAGGCCCAGTGTCCCTGGACCAGAGCAGGTGAGTCCAATCCAGCCAATTAAAGAAGGCTGGGCTACACCCAAGCCCATAAAGGGCTGCTAGTAGGCAGAAAGATGTGGGGATTGAGTGAGATGGGCTGTGCCTGGAAAAGGAAAGCCACGCTGGAGTGGAGCTAACTCCAATGGTGGGTCACCTATAGCAAGGGGCCAGATGCTCAGGGAGACAGTTCTAAGGCTGCCACCCCAGAGAGAGAGCAGTGCTAGTCAGAACTGAGAAATGGCCAGAGACATCTAAGAGGGGTGAAGGTGAAGCCTGAAAGTAAGGACTGAGTTAAAAGATTGTCCTTCTGTTTGTGTACTTGCTTACATTAAAAAATAAAAATTTCCTTGCGAGAGACTTGGTGCAGCAGCATATATTTTTGAGGCGAGGGGAAGCCCTGGCCAATGACAGATATATTTCTCTCTCTCATTGAAGAAAAAATGAACAGTCCTCTCAGTATTTAAAATGGAGAGGATATGAATAATTAATTGCCACAGACTGGTTTTGAGGTTTTGGAATTTGTTTTTATTCCACATTGGATCAACACCAATTTTTTTGTATGAAATAATGAGAGAGAGATTGACATTCCTGAAAAGCCAATAGCCCAGTGGTTAGGGCAATCATATCAGACGTGAGACACCCGGGTTTAAGTCCCTGCTCTGAATAAGGCAAAGCGGGGATTTGACATCCCAGGTGAGTGCCCTAACCACTGGGTTATTGTTTATTAACTTTTTTTGAAACAGATAAGTTTCCATGCAAAGTTTTGGTTTCAACAAATTGGCATTTTCTGATGAAAAACATTTTCTCAAAAACTTCCCAACTGGCTCTGATTGCCACAAGTGTTTTGCTTCATGTGATGTCTAAGCCACAACAGAAGCGAATTCATGATTAGGGTGTTGAACAATCTAGAGTTAGATGTATTCTACAACTGTAGAATGGGAGTGTTGAAGATTACTACTAACATATACCCCTATGGAAAAGAATCACGTATCTAGGTCTTTGATTTTGTCCGCCACAAGTTACTACTACTTAAAGGGGCTCCCTCTCTGTGACAATGTATGGAACCTGGGGGTCACTTTAGGATATTATGAATACCAATATTGTAAAATTGCAATAAATTGTGCCAGATATGCCATGTAAGGTATCTGCGAAAATGTTATAATTTGCCAAGTATGATAATCTTGTTTATATGTTTGTATCACCTTTGTATTGTACGTTATAGATATGTAGGGTATATCTGTATTTCCAAATTTGTGCTGTGCTTCTGGATGACACCCCCAAACAGATTGGCATCAGCACTGCCTAGCCTGCTTGAGGGCCCATCAAGGGACACCAACTGTACAATGAACCCATTGAAAGGGCAAGGGGCTACACCTTATGACTCAGCAAGGCATGTAGAGGCATGCCTATGGACAGAACTCTAAGGCTTCCAGTCCATGTGCTGGGTAGTTTGTGTTTGGAACAAAGAAAATACAAGCTGCATGGCAAAAGGACTAAAAAGGGCAACTCCATCATCTCCATATTGTCTTCTTTCCTGCTTCTTACCTCTAGAGTAACTTTTCTACAAATGAAGCTCTGAACAAAGGACTGAATGACTCATCCAAGCTGTGGACGTGTTCCAGAGGGACTTTCAAGCCAGCATGTAGGGATATTAAAGAAGGTACTAACAGTGATTCCCCCAAGTGACAGTGACCCTCCACAATTTGTCGTCCCCCCCACATCTTTTGGGTCTTCTGTTAAAACTTGTAAGCTACTGTGAACACTATG
>QXTE01000063.1:5790978-6085155 GCA_003942145.1 Platysternon megacephalum
TTTGCCTTATCCCTCTTAATAAGATCCTGCTGGTTTTTATTCTATTGGTATAACAAGCAATCTCACCAATACTGCTAAAAATCTGATACATTGATTCTAAATCTTTGTATGTATGTGACTGCTTTACCATTTAACAGCTCTTTTCTTGTTCTTTCTTTTTTCTTTTTAATAAGCCTTTAGTTTTGGACACTAAAGGATTGGTTGGCAGCATGGTATTTTGGGTAAGATCCAACCTAATTTTGAACTGGCAGTGTGGCTGGCCCTTTGGGATCAGAAGAACATTTTGTATAGTGAGCAGTTTTAAAATAAAATTTCTCACTGTACTGAACCTAGGTGCTGATTGGAAGCCAGAGAACTGGAATGCAATAAGGGGGCTGTGTGATTTCTTTTCCTTCTTCTTCTTTTTTTTTTTTTTTTTTTGGTTGCTTCTTGATAACCAGTGTGGGGATCAGAAGCACAGTTTGTGACTGGTTGGGGAGTTTAACTTCAGTGTTACCCACTAGTCTTGGGAGTATCTGGTCTCCTTTTTGCAGCCTTCCCTGACCTTTGCATTTCCAGTGAGGGCTACCCCAGGCCACACTCTCATACCTGGAGAGGGAAGAGTGGCATCCCCAGTACTTATCCCAGCAGCTGAGGCGTATGTGCTTGGGTGGGTAGTTCAGGCCTGCAGCACACTTCTTTTGCCATACACTGCGTCCTCTGCTGTGCTCTTGGTGGTGGAGTCATCAATGCAGTGGATTTTGAAATTAACATCCCACTAAAATATAGGGGGCAGTTCAAATCTCTCAGATCAATTAATTCAGGCTGTCTGCAAATTCAGGCAGATTACATAGACTATGCTAAATCCATGTTTTCAAGCTTTCCTTTTTAACCAGGAGTGCTAGAAAGCGGAGATTCTGTTGCAATCACATAACTCCAGGAGCTGGATCCCTAGGCACGGGTCTATAGTGCCTATATTTTTATCTGGCTCTGATCTGGAATCTTTCATCTGTTCATTGTTCAGACTCTGAGATATAGCACTTCCTGGATTTCTTAAACAACAAGCATCTTGATGCCATGTGACATGACCAGTTGCAACTCACATTCTGCATCCTTTGACTCTAGCTGTACTATTCCCATAAGCATATGTAACAGCAATACTTCAAGCTAACCCTTAAAACAATAGCATATCAGTACATAAAATAGTTGCTTCAAACACTGATATTTTTCAGTTAAAATTATATTAAATTTAGTAAAACCATGACAGATTCCCCTGGGGATATGAGAAGTGGTTCAAAAATATATTTTGGTAAGTGTTACATGAACTGGCAGTAGCATGAACAGGATTTTGTGGAAAGGTGGATCGGGAGGGGATAAAATTCTCTATGTAGACATGGCTTTTTTTAGCTGAGTTGGCTTTGCAGGACAAACAGAAGTAAAAAGTAATCAGATCTTATTCTTGTTACTAAAGTCACCAGATCTGATTGATTACACACAGGGAACATAAGGCATTTGTACATAGTTGCTCTTAAAAGTGGAACGGTACTTTTAAGAAGCAAATATGTCTTCAGGCAAATGTCCGTAATGTAATAAAAACTAAGTAAAGAAAAAAAAATACCAGGTACCAGAAAAAGGTACATCTCTAGATTCATCATGCTAAGTTGCCTAAATATGTACAGCTAACAACTTCCTCTGATATATCCAGAGTAAGGGTTTACAAATGATGCATTGTATAAAACAAACCAAAAAAGTCACCATATTTTCACTTTGATCATTTTTATGACCCATTTTCTGGGTATAATTAGCTATATTGTTATGGTATGTATTGTATTCCTCCCTTTAATTTATTCTTAGTGTAACTTGTTAGAAATCTTGATCATAAAAGAGGAATCTGCTCAGGGCTGTAGATGTTTTATTCCTGCATATTGAACTTTCTGTTTTAGGCTTTTTATCTAGTTACTGTTCCTTATAATTCTTGGGATTTTTTGTTTTTGCTCTTTTCCACTAACACAGGGGTCGGCAACCTTTCAGAAGTGGTGTGCCGAGTCTTCATTTATTCACTCTGAGTTAAGGTTTTGCGTGCCAGTAATACATTTTAACATTTTTAGAAGGTCTCTTTCTATAAGTCTATAATATATAACTAAACTATTGTTGTATGTAAAGTAAATAAGGATTTTAAAATGGTTAAGAAGCTTCATTTAAAATTAAATTAAAATGTAGAGCCCCCCAGACTGGTGGCCAGGACCCGGGCAGTGTGAGTGCCACTGAAAATCAGCTCGCGTGCCATAGGTTGCCTACCCCTGCTCTAACACTTCTTTTTCCCTTCACTCAAATCCATGACTTTAAAAAACAAAACAAATCTGTGCTCTTTTCTATTACAGTAGAACCTCAGAGTTACGAACACCTTGAAAATGAAGGTTGTTCGTAACTCTGAAATGTTCTTAATTCTGAACAAAAGGTTATGGTTGTTCTTCCAAAAGTTTACAACTGAACATTGACTTAATACAGCTTTGAAACTTTACTATGCAGAAGAAAAATGCTGCTTTCCCTTTATTTTTTTAGCAGTTTACATTTAACACAGTACTACACTATATTTGGGTGGTTTTTTTGGTCTCTGCTGCTGCCTGATTGTGTACTTCCGGTTCCAAATGAGGTGTGTGGTTGACTGGTGAGTTCGTAACTCTGAGGTCCTACTGTATCGCAAATAGATTACAGGAAAAAACAGCATTCCAAGTCTATATTTGCACAATAAATATCTGACAGAATATTAGAAATGCTTATGCTTTCTTCATCTACAGTCTTAATTTTCATATATTCTTTTGTATCTTTTCAAAATATTTTGTCATACAACTTCCTGCGTTTACTTTAGACTTTGGAGTCTCAGTTTTCTTAATAATGCATGACCACAAAGTAGTTTTCACACTCAGGACAAATGCATGGATGATGTTGTTAGTAAAGTATACATACTATTGGGCTACATCTTATAGTCTTTATTCAGGCAAAGCTCACCTTTTAGTCAATGGAAGCTTTACTTGTTAAAATTGCTTCGGGATGAAAAGGGCTTGTATGCGTATGCCTACCCAGCAATAAAACACCCATGGCTGGCCTGTGTCATCTGATGTGGGCTTGCAGGGCTCAGGCTGCGGGGCTATAAAATTGCTGTTTAGATTTTTGGGCTTGGGCTGGAGCCCAGGCTCTAGGACCCTCCCCTCCCATCTACAAACATTATTTTAACCTAAGGGATGTAGCTACACCCCATGCCCAAGTGCCAGGGCAATTCATCTCTCCAAGCCTCCTGTAATTCACCTTTAGTTTCAATGGCACACATTTTACATATGTTGGAAAAAAAACTTGAAACTTTCTTAAAAAACATGAACTTTTAAAAAATGTTCTTTTGTATCTGCACATAGAAGTATTTCTTTGTTATTTTAAAAATGGAATATCAAATGTTTTTTTTTAAAGTTTGGGGATGGAAACACTACCATCTTAGGATGAAATGTAAACCATACACCTGGAGCTGGGCTATCCCTATTCAGAAAAATTACTGGCATCCATTATAATCATGTGGCTTTGGAACAATAAATGGGGAGCCCGCAGGTATTAAATCTTTTGGTCTCACATCTTTAATATATTAACATGTGGAGAACTAAAACAATTCTTTCGCTGACTCTACCTCAAAGAATTCTTTGGTAACATGGACGACATCACCCACAACTACCACATCCTCACTGACAGTCATAAGAAAGAATCATCTGACTAGACACTCACAGTGGATGAAATCTCATACTTGATCATTACATTGATTGCTTCAGGAAAAAGACTGAATGTGAAATCCTTAAACATCACATCCACACTGAGAGGACAACTGTACAGTCCCTGAATGGGGGTGCCATCGTAGTTCTCAACCATGATGACTACATCAATGAGGCCAACTGACAACTCTCCGACACAACTTACTGTAAAGAACTCAAAGAAGATCCCACACCACAATTCACTCAGGAGTTTAAAGATATCAGGAAATCCTTCCCCAAACAACTTCAGGAGAAACTCTATAACCTCATCCCCACAAGCCCAATCCAAGGACCTTCTACATGTTTCCCAAGATACACAAACAAGGGAACTCAGGCAGACCCATCATATCTGGCCATGGCATTCTTACTGAAGAATATCAGGACTCATAGAAACTACCCTGAAACCACTCAACATACAAAGGGCTGGCTTCCTCCAGCACACAAATGACTTCCTCCAGAAACTCTGTAACATTAGCAATCTCCCTCAGAACACCATCCTTTCCACCATATAGGTCACCTCCTGATATACCAACGTCCCTCACAATAATGGCATTGCTGCCTCAGATAACTACAAGACAAATTGACAGCATTCAGATGTCCACCCCAAACTCATGGCCAAACTCATCCATTTCATCCTCACCCATAACAATTTTACATTCAACAACACACACTTTGTCCAACCCTCAGAAACAGTCATGGGTACTAGGATGGCTCCCCAATCTGCTCCTCTTTATGGGCCACCTTGAGGAAGAATTTCTTGACAAATGCCCCATGAAACCAATGATATTTCTGATATACATCAATGATATTTTTCCTCTGGACAGATTACCTAAACACCCTCACAGAGTTCCACAACAAATTCAAACACCAACACCCATCCACACAATCTCTCTAGAACTCTCCCACACCAGCATCAACTTTCTGGATATCACAATCAGCTTAAACATGGAACCCTACTAGACAACTGTATATGAGAAACCCACAAATCATGACACTTGCATTCACAGATCCAGTAAACACCCCAAACACACCAAGAAATCTGTACTCTACAGCTAGGCAGTCAGATGCCACAGAAAATGCTCTGAGGAGAAAGTCTGGGATACACAGCTTAACACACTTAAAACTGCCTTCACCAAACAAGGACATTCCACCAGAGAAGTAGACTGCATCACAGAATGGGCCACCCAAATACAACAACCTACTTCAATATGGAAGAAAAAACCCCTCCAACTGCACACTTCTGAATGTCACTTCCCTCATATAGGTTCCAGTGTGGGGTGGTATCATTAAACAATACAACCCAAACTTGATGAGGACCACATCGTGAAAGAAATCTTTCCAACTCCTCCCCACTTTTTGCCTTCAAACAATCCCCCCCAACCTCATCATCATCATCATCATCAGAAACATTGTTATGATGATCAATACCCCACACAGCACATCTTTCAAGATCCATGAGTCCTACACATGCCTATCAGAACATATGGTGTACTTCATCCAGTGCATGAAATGGCCCAGTAACAACTACATGGGTGACACTACATGCTCAAATGAACTCACACAGAAAAATGAAAAAACAAAAACGAAAATCACCTGTGGGTGAACACTTCACAAAACACTCACTCCAAATCTGACCCCTCAGTCTTCATCCTCAAAGAGGGAAGAGGGAAAAGAGGGAAGAGCATCTTCGCAAGCAGGCTGGCTAACTTAGTGAGGAGGGCTTTAAACTAGGTTCACCGGGGGAAGGAGACCAAAGCCCTGAGGTTAGTGGGGAAGTGGGATACCAGGAGGAAGCACGAGCAGGACAGCACAAGAGGGGAGGACTCCTGCCTCATACTGAGAAAGCAGGATGATCAGCGAGTTATCTTAATTGCCTATACACAAATGCATGAAGCCTGGGAAACAAGCAGGGAGAACTGGAAGTCCTGGCACAATCAAGGAATTATGATGTGATTGGAATAATAGAGACTTCATGGGATAACTCACATGACTGGAGTACTGTCATGGATGGATATAAACTGTTCAGGAAGGACAGGCAGGGCAGAAAAGGTGGGGAATTGCATTGTATGTAAGAAAGCAGTATGACTGCTCAGAGCTCCAGTATGAAACTGCAGAAAAACCTGAGTCTCTGGATTCAGTTTAGAAGTGTGAGCAACAAGGGTGATGTCATGTTGGGAGTCTGCTATAGACCACCAGACTAGGGGGAGGAGGTGGACGAGGCTTTCTTCAGGCAACTAACAGAAGTTACTAGATCACAGGCCCTGGTTCTCAGGGGGACTTAAATTACCCTGGTATCTGCTGGGATAGCAATACAGCAGTGCACAGACAATCCAGGAAGTTTTTGGAAAGTGTAGGGGACAATTTCCTGGTGCAAGTGCTGGAGGAACCAACTAAGGGCAGAGCTCTTCTTGGCCTACTGCTCACAAACAGGGAAGAATTAGTAGGAGAAGGAAAAGTGGATGGGAACCTGGGAGGCAGTGACCATGAGATGGTCGAGTTCAGGATCCTGACACAAGGAAGAAAGGAGAGCAGCAGATACAGAGGGACCTAGACAAATTAGAGGATTGGGCCAAAAGAAATCTGATGAGGTTCAACAAGGACAAATGCAGAGTCCTGCACTTAGGACGGAAGAATCCCATGCACTGCTACAGACTAGGGACCGAGTGGCTAGGCAGCGGTTCTGCAGAAAAGGACCTAGAGGTAACAGTGGACGAGAAGCTGGATATGAGTCAATGGTGTGCCCTTGTTGCCAAGAAGGTTAACGGCATTTTGGGCTGTATAAGTAGGAGCATTGCCAGCAGATCAAGGGACATGATCATTCCCCTCTATTCGGCATTGGTGAGGCCTCAACTGGAGTACTGTGTCCAGTTTTGGGTCCCACACTACAGGAAGAATGTGGAAAAATTGGAAAAAGTCCAGCGGAGGGCAACAAAAATGATTAGGGGGCTGGAGCACATGATTTATGAGAAGAGGCTGAGGGAACTGGGATTATTTAATCTGCAGAAGAGAAGAATGAGGGGGGATTTGGTAGCTGCTTTCAACTACCTGAAAGGGGGTTCCAAAGAGGATGGATCTAGACTGTTCTCAGTGGTAGCAGATAACAGAACAAGGAGTAATGGTCTCAAGTTGCAGTGGGGAAGGTTTAGGTTGATATTAGGAAAAACTTTTTCACTAGGAGGGTGGTGAAGCACTGGAATGGGTTACCTAGGGAGTTGGTGGAATCTCCTTCCTTAGAGGTTTTTAAGGTCAGGCTTGACAAAGCCCTGGCTGGGATGATTTAGTTGGGGATTGGTCCTGCTTTGAGCAGGGGTTGGACTAGATGACCTCCTGAGGTCCCTTCCAGCTCTGATACTCTATGATTCTATGAAAGGAAACCTGCACAACACTGTCAAAAGACAAGCCTGGGAGCTTAAATTCATAACATTGCTAGAAACTAAAATTCATGGATTTAATAAAGACATTGGATTTATGGATTATTACAACAATCTCTAACCCACTAACTGCCCTTTTTTGTCCTATGACTGCAGAGGTGTTAACTGATCACGTCACCTCGAATGGCCTCTTACAATATATATGAACTACATATGCTAAACAATCTGTTCCTCCTTGTATTTAGCGGTGACATTCTGGGTAGGTCTACACTGCAAAAAAGCATCCTTGGCTGGCTCATGTCAGCTGACTCGGGCTTGCTGGGTTACAGCTATGGGACTATACAATTGCAGTGTAGACTTTCAGGCTTGGGCTGGAGCCTGGGACCCCATAAGGCAGGAGGGTCTCAGAGCCTGAGCCCAAAATTCTACATTGCAATTTTATAGCCCTGCAGTCCGAGTCCCATGAGCCCGAGTCAGCTGACATGGGGCAGACTTGGGTCTTTTATTGCAGTGAAGACATACCCTCAGAGTACCTTTCACAGACCTGAAGATGAGCTCTATGTAAGCTTGAAAGTTTGTCTCTTTCATCAACAGTAATTGGTCCAGTAAAAGATATTACCTTACCCATCTTGTCTCTTTAATATCCTGGGGCTAACATGGTTACAACAATTCTGCAAACATCTTTATCTGTATGCATAACTTAGATATATTGAGTTAGTTAGGATCAGAATAACATTTTCCCATTAAAAGAACAAGATTTTTCTGACTTACTGCTGCTGAATGCACAGGTATATCCAACATATGTGATTCTGAACATAGTTTCAGCATTCTAAACATCAATTAATTTCAGTGGAATAGAAATTTAAATTGATAGCCTTGGAGTTGTAAAGAGGTTTTTTTGGCTTAAACATTAATTGGAAAATAAACTAAATGCCAATTTGGGTTTTTTTTGTCTAATATAAAATATTATTGGGTTAGTTTTTAATTGGCCAGAGCAAGTGAAACTGTCACAGGATGGCTGGCTCATTAACTGAGGTAGGTCCCGCTCCCCTGTTGAAGAGCAGGTCCTCTAGTTCATCTATTTAAGTGGGTGAGGCTGTGCCTGGGGCTATAATGGATCAGAGAGCAGCTCAGTGAGTCAGAACTGGCTGAGAGAGGGCTAGGAAGCTTCTAGAAGCAGGACTGCCGGATTGTCTGGGCAGGGAAATGGGAACTGTTTTTTTTTAACAAACAGTTTTGTTTGTGTGTTTGTTTAAATTTGGACAGTAATCCTGCCTCAAAGGTGGTGGGTCTGGCAGCGAGTCCTTGGGAAGCTGGGGAGAATCCCTGGCTTGTTACAGAAACACACTGTACTTTGTTGTATGGCATACACTTTGTTGCATTAAGGTACATCTATACTGGAACTGGAGGTGTAATTACTAGCTTAGGTAGATGTACATGTACTAGCTTTGTTTGAGCATAGTGCCTAAAAATAGGCGGCAGCTGAGGCTAGCTGCTTGAGTTGGTATTTAGGATCTTGGATGGGATTGTACTCGAGTGGCTAGCCCGAGCCACTTTCCATCCTCTGTGGCACATTGCTATTCTTGACAGGTTTCAGTGGTAGCCGTGTTAGTCTGTATCAGCAAAAAAAATGAGGAGTCCTTGTGGCACCTTAGAGACTAACAAATTTATTTGGGCATAAGCTTTCCTGGGCTAGAACCCACTTCATCAGATGAAAGCTTATGCCCAAATAAATCTGTTAGTTTCTAAGGTTTTTTTATTGCTATTCTTAGTGGGCTAGCTTAATCAGAGCTTGCATGTGTATGTCTACCCAAATGGAGAATTATACCTCCCAAGTGCAGTGTAAAAGTACTCAAAATGAGTATCATTTGAACTGGAGTTATTACTATAATTACTGTATTTGACAATGTGATACAAATAAAGCAACACAGGCGCTCTAATCCTATCCCTCACCTCCTCCACACACTCTACTGTATGTGGAGAGAGGGGTCATGTCTTGGAAAAATGTTCACCAATCAACTACCTCTTTTCCTATGGGCTAATCTGTATGTAACCATGGAAGGTCAGGCCTGAAAAAATGGCAACTAAAGAGCACTCTGAATTATACAGTACATTAGAAATAAAGAGAAGTTTACTCATTCTCTGACTTTAAGATCAGCCCCGAGAGAGTGAGATACTACAACAGTTAAAAAAGTAATTTTTAACATCTCATTCAATATGACTTCTAGTTAGGACACTATCACTGGGTTCAAAACCCAGAGCTCTTCTGCTTCTCACAGCATTCTTTCTAGAAAGCACTGAGACAGACCATGTTTGCCAGGGTATTGGGCAGTGTAATTGGCACTGCCAGAAATCACATTTTTGCCTCTACTTTCTTGACTTTTCAAATGTGTCTCTATGAATGATTTTTCTTTTAGAGCCAGAATGCTCCTTTTCTGACCTGATTTCTATTTGCACCTCTAATAACATCAGAGAAGCATTACTGAGACTGTGCAAGTATCAAAGGCAATCTAGAGTTTAGTGAATACCTAATGACTGGTGTGAATACCAACATAAAATCTTTTATTTAATTAATTAAAGTTTTTGCATAGTTGCACTTAAAAACATTCCCACGTTGCCTTAGATAACTAGTTATCAGTCCTATGGTAACTGCACCATTCCCTAGACTAAGAAAAGAGCATGATTGGGAACATTACAAATGCTGAGATAATGTTACTCAGTTGTCAAAGACAATCAACATGTTTTTAAGTTCAACTACTGTGCATTCTATATTGTTTTGCTAGTCTATGATTTATGAAGAGAAAGGCTGTGAGTGGCAGAAATGTCATCATGGTTTTGTTTCCTTAAGTCCTATACTAACAACCAGTGTATTTTGGCTTTTTTCTAGTTTTGGAATCATCAAAGTTACAGATGGTTGACACTCTGGCCTGGTCTATGCACAGAATTTGTAACAGTATAACTATGTTGGTTAGTGGTGTGATTTTTTTCAACTGATATAGTTATACCAGTACAATCTCTTATGTGGATATAGTTGTATTAGCATAAAGGTGCTTAAACAGATATAGCTTATTACCCTTCTCATATGGGAATAGCGATAGCAGTATAAGGCAATATACCATAATACTAGCACAACTTTATACCCGTATAATTGTGTCCACACTAGGGGTTGTACTGCTTGTACCGTATAGTTAAAGCGAAAAAAACCTTTTGAGCGTGCAGAAAAGCCCTGAGTCCACTCTCCTTGCCAGTACAGAATTGTTGATTCTGTGTGATTTATAAAAACAACAAGGAGTCCGGTGGCACCTTAAAGACTAACAGATTTATTTGGGCATAAGCTTTCGTGGGTAAAAAACCTCACTTCTTTAGATGCAAGATTTATAAAGGAGTCCAAAACAAAAGAGCTTTCACCATCTTACTGGGGTTCTATTACACAACCTAATACATCTCAAGGGTTAGGATTGCACTATTATATATAGAGAGAACTACAAGTCTTATATGGGTGTAGAGAGACAAGGTGGGTGAGGTAATATATTTTATTGGACCAACTTCTGTTGGTGACAGACAGCTTTCGAGCTTACACAGAGCTCTTCTTCAGGTCTGGGAAATATACTCCGCCTCACAGCTAAATACAAGATGGAACAAACCCATTCAGGGTGAAGTGGCCCATTAACACCCCTCCAGGCATAGTGGAAAAGGAAGGGAGAAGTACAAAAGACAGCTTGGGTGGGAGGAGGGTTTGGTAGTGGGTTATAGATTGTTGTAATAAGTCATAAATCCAGTGTCTCTTTTCAGTCCTTCAGTCCAGGATTTTTAGTGTTTAGCAAAGTCATATAAATGTAATAATGCTATAAGAATATGTGAAACACATGCATTTTCCATGTATGTTTAGAGTTTTACATTTTTAGTTGGTAGATAATCATATTGTTTTGGTTAATAAACATTCTTAGGTGGAAAAAAAAGCATATCGTTATTTTATATGTAGTACACACTCTTGGGAGTTATTGAACCCTTTACATCTTCCTCTCTGGTCTTACTCTACAGCCCCTGCTTGGGTGGACACTTCATTCGAATGAACTGGAGAAAGAATAATCTCAAATACAGGCAAGGCAAATATTTGAAAGCATTTCCAAAAGTGGTCCCTACGTGAAGATAACTCACAGGATGAGTTGCATAAGTTTCACAAACGAATTTACTTATCTGTTTCTTACTGAAAACTGCTTTCTCTGACCTTTACTCTGCAATGTGTAGGACAGAAATAAGGTTCCTCTGGGCAAATATAGTTAGCTGAATAGTCTTGAAGCTTTCTTCTTCACCAATGAATTGTTCTAATTTTCAGCTCAGAGTGACACAGACCTTCAATATATTCTTATTTCCAGTTGCTATGGAATTAATGGGTGCAAAAAGCTAGTTATGGCCTACTATGTTACTAGCTATTAGAAATTCCATGCTAAATGTCTTATATAAAATAGTTTTCATCAACTTTAACATTATTAACCTTGTTACATTATGAAGGGAAATTAGAAGCCTTTGGCACATAATACATTACATAGGCACATGCAAGAGACAATTTTTCAGTATAAGTAAGTACTCCCTTGATAATGAGTATGTTAATGGAGGCAGAGACCTGGGGGATCCAGAGGAGAGAAAGAGAGGAAAAACAAAGAAAAGAGGGAGAAGGTCACAGCTATGCAACAATCAACAGTAGGGTCACATAGAAAGATAACCACTTCACACATGCAACACCCACTGCAACACAGGAGCAAGTAATCAGATCATGTTTTCAGGCATTATTCATGTAGGTTAAAATGAAGCACCACAGAGAAGCCAGATTGTTAAACTGTGATTGTGCTTTTAAATTTCAGATACTTTTAAAGGTTAAAATCTACAGGAATAGATGCCATTTTCAAAGATCTATCCCATCCATAATGTTAACACTCTGACTCCTCTTTGATTTCAGCTTTTCTCACATTCCTTGCTGGAAAAGATTAGTGCTTGTGAAATATTGACTCCAGGGACTCACAAGATCGCTCCTGAGTCATCATTACATCAATGGTACCATCCAATACATTTGCCAAATCCCAATGGTACCTGAACCACATACAGTGGAAGACCCAGTGGACAAAGCACAGTACTTCAATAGAGAGATAGGCAGATTAGATTAGAATAGAAAAAAAAAACATACCTTTCCTGTCGCATAACTCAGGTTCAGTGGCTGCTAACATTACTCATGGGAGAGGTTGCAATGCCTGGATTCTAGAAGCACAGAGCTGGACTTTTATTCTATTGTAACATTTTTACTATCAAGAGTTTCATTAGCTTTTAAAAAATGTACTCTGTATATTTTTAGATTTTTATCCCATTCAATAATAACCTAGCAATGAAAAATCTGTATTTCACATTCTTTCTTTAGATTCTTAATCTATTGAGAATGAGTTCATTCTAGTGATGTAAAAATCAAAAGGATAAAGAGGAAGATTAAAGGATAAAAAGAAACATAATTAAATATGATTATAAGTACAAAAGAAAAACTAAGGAAGAGTCCCACAGATATTTTAATTTCATTCTTGGATTCCAACTAAGCAGATTTCTTATTTGTACAGCTTCAAACCGAACTGTGTTCCCTGATCTTATGCTAAGAAATAATGTATCAATGAACCAGGGAGTGGGCAGGATGGTATGCACTACTTCTATCTGTGCTGTACTTGTTCAATGAATAAATACTGAGCTTCAGTCTCCATGGTTGTCAGTCTGGCGTGTTTCACAGCCATTAGAATTTTAAACTAAAAAGTTTTTAAGCAATCACATAGCTGGGTACAAAAATGAGATATAATTGAACTTATTAGCAAGCAGCATCTTGGGTTCTTTTCCCTCCAATCCATTCCAAGATTCTCACCCAATCAGATCAAATCATAGTCAAGATAAAGGACTTTCATTGAGGGTAATGTTTGTCTAGCTCCTCAGCTGATGTAAACTGAGATAGCTCTACTGGTGTAAATTTACACCAGTTGATTACTAGGACCATTACTTTTGTTACATTCTCAGTGGTTTCCAACCACCAGCTTCCAAGCTCATTAAACCTGTCTTGAGCCCATTCTCATTAGGGAGAATACTATTAATTTTCAAAAAGCTGCTTGCCTTATTCTTATCCTGTTGTTTGTATAGCAAGAGGATCCATCGTCTGCTCTCCTATTGGCCCTGAGGCATTCACATGCATGCCCATAGATGGTGTGTTGTTGAACATAAGGTAGTGGCTGAATGGTGTTTGTATTAAAAAGTAAATTGAAAATGCACTTTTATTAAGCAAAGATTTTTTTCATTAAAGGCAATTTTATGGAAAAAATTCCTTGCAGTATTTTAAAGATTATTAAAATTATTGTACTGAACATGCACATCAGGGAGCACAAAACTTTTGCTTCTACAAGTAGTCCTAAGCATTAATAGAAGTCATCAGTTAGAAGAAGACTCAAAACGTGCAGTATTTACAACTAGAGCTGAGTGGAATTGTTTTTCAGCAAAAAATGCAGATTCAGCGACACTGAAACAAGAGTTTACAATCCCTCCCATCTTGGAATTTGATAAGCATATGCTCCACTCCATTATCCAAATCATTAATGAAAATACTGAACAGTACCGGACCCGGAACAGACCTTTGTGCAACCCCACTATATACATCCTCTCAGTTTGACAGTGAACCATTCATAACTACTCTTTGAATATGGCTTTTCAACCAGCTGTGCACCCACCTTATAGTAATTTCATCTAGTTCCCATTTCCCTAGTTTGTATATGAGACTATCATATGGAACTATGTCAAAAGCCTAATTAAAATAAATATATATCACATTTACTGCTTCCCTTCATCCACTAGGCCAGTAACCTTATCAGGAAGAAAATTAGTTGGTTAGGCATGATTTGTTTTTGAGAAATCTATGCTGGCTATTACTTACCATCCTGTTATCCTCTAAGTATTACAAACTGATTGTTTAATAATTTGTTCCGGTATCTTCCTGAGTATCAAAGTTAAGTTGATTAGTCTATATTTCCCTAGGTCCTCTTTGTTAAGATAGGTATTATGTTTGCCTTTCTCCATTCCTCTAGGACCTCACCTGTTCTCCATGAGTTCTGAAAGATAATTGCTAATGGTTCTGAGATTGTTTCAGCTAGTTCTTTAAGTACACTAGGGTGAATTTCATCAATCCCTGCCAACGTGAATATATCCTAGCTAAATATTCTTTAACCTGTACTTACTCTACTTTAGCTTGTGTTCTCTCCGCCTTGTACAATTGTGTTAAACATCTGGTCACAACTAAACTTTTCAGTGAAAACCAAAGCAAAATAGGTATGAAAAACCTCCACTAGGATCTAGGCTCTCGTCCCTGGAGATTACAAACCTTATAGTCAGCCTGCAGAGTTAATAAACCGCATTAGGCAAGTAGTTTTGATTCAAGATGGAGCTGGTTGAAAAATCAAATTTTATTTCCATCAAATGTTTGAAACAAAACATTTTTGTATTAAAATTTTGATTTTTCAATGGAAAACTTGAAACAAAATGTTGTTTGGTTATAAATTAAAATCATTTGTTTTGTTTGATGAAAAATGTAAAAAGTTCCATTTTTAGATTCTGCCCCCACCCTCCACTCTCTCGTTTGTTTATGCCGCATGCTTTTTTCCCATTCCCCTCTGGAAAAGGGGGAAAAAAGATGAAAAGTGAGGGGGGAAATAAACCTGTGGAAAGAAAACTAGGGAAAAAAACCCTCCCCCCACTCTCTGTCATTTACTTACTTTTTCTTCTACTTTAAAAGTAGAAAGAAGCTGGATTCCAAGCCACAGGGTGAGGGATTATTCCTTCACCCATCCATGGTTCCTTGATCCATCACAATCACCAGGATTTTTTTAACTGTCATTCTTCAGAGCTTGGATTGTTTCAGCTCAAGTCATACATAAACTAGCTGTCTGGTACAGTTTGAGAGGTTTGGGTGGACTCTCACAAAGTGGTCTATAAATTGCTCCTTGGTACTTCCCCATAGATGCTAAATGTCTCTATTTAGAAAGAAAAATCCTAATTTTAGTTAAAAAAAAACACAAAACTATTATTTTCTATCCTGTCCAAAAAATCCACCTGTTCTTCAGTATTTCAGTAGAGTTAAAAGTACAGCTCCTATTTTCTTCTCCTTAATGAGGGCTTGACATTGCTTGCAGTGAAGAGAATGGCAAAACTATTTCGTATTAATGGGACCAGGACTGGGCCTTTTACAGTCATCATTCTGAGTATCTGTGCATATCTGCTGTTTCTGGCCCAATCTTCATACATGGGGTCCTTAGGAGGATATTCACATCCCTTATTTAGCATCCCAAATGGGCATTTAGGTTTGGGCCTGTTAAGTAGGTATTTAAATCGTTAAATGTTGAGTTAAGCACCAAAGGCAGAACTGGACATTCTGGTTAGCTTTTCTGTCTGAAAATTAGGGTCACTGCCTTTTGAGCTGTATGTGAGGCAACTTCCCAGGTGTATTGCTAGCACTATTTGCTATGTCTCTGCTCTGAATCGTCGCACCTTTGAGTTCTAGAGAGACTAATTTACCAGAGGCAACTACATGTTCAAAATATAGGCCTCCAGTCCTCTGCACATTATCCCAGTAAATATTACCAGGTAGAATAAAACTAATCCTTAAAGGTACAAAGACCCAAAGAAAATCATAATATTTTGAAGCAAATATGCTTATGGAAGAAGCTGAATGAAGACCCAAGAAATGCAGAGCTCTTAAAAAAGAGCCAGTTGAAAAATACACATGCCACAGATTATATGCCATGGTTAAACTGCAAAATGATTGCAACCTATGGCTTTCTAGTGCATATAGGTAATGAATTATACACGTTGCTCATATTTTTATTAACAATGCAGTAACTACATGGCACCTTCTTTGGAAGCAATATTAATTACATGGCAAATGCTACAATATTATCTTTTAGTAACTATGGTCAAGTTATGTCTTTGTTGTACATTGACTTTCCACTGCTAATTAGAATAGTGGATCCTGGTGACCGATGCAGCTGGAATCACCCAGGGAGAAATAAGGAGAGATTCTTATAGTTTTGACTGCTTTGGAACATTCTCATGCACTTGCAGTGTGGCCAGAGTCATACTTGGTACCAGTAAATCATGCTGGGAGGAAACTAATACAGCAGCAGCCAATATCATAATGGCCACACAAACTTGATTTGTTTAACTGCATAAGACGAGTGGGGGGCAGATAGGTAGCTTATGATTTATGTCTTGTCCATTGCTTAAAGGACTTCACAAATGACTGCTTGACTGTTAAGAAGAATATGCTGTAATAAAGGAGTATGATTAATGATCACTTATACCTAAATATATGTAAACATGCATAGGGCGTTGCAACTGCAAAACAAATCATTGTTACAGTAAAGGAAACGAAAGCTACTCACCTATCTGAACTCCGTATTTCACTGAACACAAGTACTAATGATGAAGAAGAAAATATAGTACACACTGATGGCAAAATACTGCACAGGGTTAACAAAGACAGCGGGGTCTGTGTAGTGGTCCCTCACACTCGAGTGGGGAAGGAGGCCACCCCGCCTCACTACTGGCAGACAACAAGTAAGAGTTTTATAGGGGAAAGAGCCGACCCCTGGGCAGGACAAATCATAATAGTCTTTAGCCCACAGCTGCCTGGCTGGGGCAGACAGTAATTAACAGCCTATAATTAGCAGTCTATAAGGGAGCTCTGGCCCTCTAGGTGGTGCCGAGCCAGTCTTTAGCCCACAGCCGCCTGGCTGGGGCAGACTACAAGCAACACACAGGCCTTCTGGTCTAGGGGTGAATAGGTCACTACCCCAGGGGTGAGGTTGGCGGCAGCGGGTAATGGGACCCGGGCCCACCCTGCTCCACCGGGTCCCAGCCTAGGACCCTAACAGTGGTGGATGGGTCCACCACTTGGTCAGTGGGGATTCTCCTGAAACACGCTGACCCACACTCCGGCAGCAGAACCAGAGTAGAGTCTGGTACTCCTGGGTTACTTCCTACCACAGTCTGGGTGTAGGGCTCAGTGGTACAAAGATCCTGTCTCCTCGGTGTACTCGGCTGCTGGCAGCTCTGGCAGCTCCTCAGGGTCTTTGTCTGCCTCCCCTGACCGCAAGGCATTGGTCCACTCTGGGCGGGGCCGGGCTCTTGCAGAGGTGTCTGCTCCCTAGAAGAGATGTCCATTCTTCTGCAGTGGGTAAGCAGCAATTGAGCTCCAGGGCTCTCCTTTTCTCCTGTCCTGCCCTGGTTCTTCTGGGAGGGGGTGGGGCAGATTTGGCTCCGCCCACCCAGGAGAGTGTAGTAGTCCTTCACACTTCAGTTCAGAGGGAAGCCACTCTGCCGCCCTACAGTCCGGTTTACATCAATACAATAAATGTGATTCAGTGTGATTACTCCTCTAATTTGCTAGTCCCCTTTCAAAATACACTTGAGATGGTCTCTCTTAATGTGCAGAAACAGCAATGTGCTTATTCCAGACCCTCCTAAATTCTGACTTTTTAATATGTTTCTCATGGCATTTTCAAGTGACCCATACAATAATGCTCTATACTATTTATTTGGGAATTGTTTTTGGATTGGCTTCAATGGGTTCTGGCTTATACCCATAGTGCTTGAGACTCCACTGCCATAGTCTGCAGAAATAAAATGCACGAGGCCAAACACGTCTCTAAAACTGTGCCTTTAACTAAAAGTTCTACTAGTTAGATACCGATGGAGTATAATAATGTATAATGTGAAACTATGAAGAAAACTGGATGTTGAATCCATTTACATTCATATTGATTATATGGCTACAAGACCAATTCACTTGTATTAAAAGAAATACAGTGCATTGTACAAATAGCGTAGGCATTGTTTTTGGCTAATGAGTTTAGCAAATGAATTGATGTCTTCTGATGTATTTACTGATTCAGTATATACAAACTCTTTCTCCTTCTATAATCTCTTCCATGGAAAACAAAAACTAAATGATAAATGACACAGGCCTGTTTGTCCTTTCCCTAGCTATATTTTCCCCCTTTCAAATGGTAATAACCTAAGAATGATATCCATTTGTGTCATGAGATAGATTCATTATGCAGAGTCCTTTTCTGATTATGATCAATTAGCACCCAAAATGGAGCCACTTTGAATATATTCTTAGTGATTAAAACAGCCAACATAATTGCATTTGTGCTCTAACATGCTTATGTTTGTTCAACATATCACTCAGAATATTAATTGAAAAGAAGAGTGTTTTGATCTTAGATTTTTGGTTTTGATTATTCCTCTGTTATTTGGGTCTTTACTGTTTAAAAGCCTCATCTCCTGCCCCAGCCCTATAAACCAGGTAAAAGGGCTGGGAGGTTATAAAGAAGTTCTAAAATCCCTGTGTCCAGCTGTGGGAGAATTATCCATGAATACATTTACTGATCCAGTATACGCAAGTGTTTTCTCCTTCACAAGAACTGAGGAATATAGCTGTGAATTGCCTACTGAGGACCCCTCACAGTGTACAGGGGGCGGGGAGGGGCATGCTTGCAGCACAGAATTATGGGAATTTTAAGATTGGGAGGGCATGAAGGTGGCTTAAAGCCACTATAGCCCCTGCCTTCTCCTGAACTGAGAGTTCTGTGATACCTGTCTTGGAGGCACTGCACAAAATCCTACCAAAATACTCTATTTTGCCATCAGGGGGACAATAGGATAAACATAATGTTTTGGAATTTATCTCATAAAAATGTTTAAGCAGCCATGCAGGTGAAGTTGTGGGGTCCATCCTTCAAAGAAAGTAAGAAATATAAAATAGATCAAATTTTCACAAAAGAGCATTTCTCTCTATTATTCCTCTGAAAAAGATAAGCACATTTAATATAAAGTTTCAAACATGCTCCTCCAATAACTAATCAAACAATTTCATTATTGTGTATAATTCTGATATTTGGAGACTTTATATATGCATGAAATTATATCCGATCCCTAAGAAAAAGCAGATTCCTAAAGAACAGATCTCTAAGATTGTCATTTGAAAAGTACACTTTATTTTGAAGATTACTCATATGGCTTCCAGTTACTGTATGAGCAGTGTGTTTATGACCCATTCACATGTGGAAAATATGCTTTTTTATACTTGTTAACATATAGTAAGCTTCTAGAGAAAGAAACATTTATAAATCAGTCACTATAGCAATTTCATATGAGATCAAGGCTTCAAAAATCTGCATTTAGTAGATTTGAGTACTGAACTTACTTCTATATGATCAAGAAAGTTTACCAAATGGCTGGAATGTTAGACTAGGACTTTGGAGTCCTGAGTTCCTGAGCTCTGTCACAGATTTACGGTGTGACCTTGGGCAAGTCATAATCTCTTTGTGCTTTAGTTTCCCATGTGCAAAATGAGGATAATAGTACGTCCCTGCCTCACAAAGGTGTTGTAAGAATGCTTACAATTGAAGATCATGAGGTATTCAGTTTCTATGGTGATTAGGTCCACGTTGAACAGATATTTATGGAAATTTTAAGCTAAGATCACTTTAGTCATGATTTTGCATTTTTTGTGCTCTCTTTTGGCCAGTTTAAAAATAACTGGCTTGACTATTCACAGACAGAATATTTCAAAGTCACATGCTTAAGTAGTTGCTGAAATAAAAATTTCTATTTGCATGTATAACTGTCCCTGATGGATACAGCTGAGTACTCATCCTATTAGGGAACAGAAAAAAATGTTACCTATAACAGCCAAGCAACAGAATTTGAATCCCAATACTGATTATTGGGCACTTGAAAGCGTATCAATGCACAGACTAAAAAAAAAAAAGTGTTGAATAAATTTGAACATTGAATACATTTGAAGAAAAAAACAGCTATTCACCTTCTTGTAACTGTTGTTCTTCGAGATGTTTGTTGTTCATGTCCATTCCAATCAGGTGTGTGCACACACACGCGCATGGTAGCTGGAAGATTTTTCCACTAACAGCCTCCGTCAGGTTGGCCAAGGCACCCCTTGGAGTCGCATCTTTATGGCACTCAATATAGAGCCCTGCCGACCCGCCACCCCTTCAGTTCCTTCTTGCCAGCTACTCCGAAAGAGGGGTAGGAGGGTGGGTATTGGAATGGACATGAACAACACATCTCAAAGAACAACAGTTACGAGAAGGTGAGTAACAGTTTTTTCTTCTTCGAGTGCTTGTTCACGTCGATTCCAATGAGGTGATTCACAAGCCCAAGTTTAGGTGGTGGGGTCAGAGTCTTCCACTGATTGGAGCACTGCTCGTCCGAAGGCCGCATTGTCTCTAGCCTGCTGGGTAATCGCATAGTGCGTGGCGAAAGTATGGATGGAGGACCACGTCGCTGCTCTGCAGATTTCCTGAGTGGGAACCTGAGCCAGGAACACTGTTGATGAAGTCTGTGCCCTGGTAGAGTGTCCAGTGATTGGAGGTACAGGAACCCCTGCCAGGTTGTAGCACTCACGAATACAGGACGCTATCCATGATGAAATGCGTTGTGACGACTCCAGCAGATCTTTCATTCTGTCCGCCACTGCCACAAATAACTGGACTGATTTTATGAATGATTTCATTCTCTCGATGTAAAAGGCCAGTGCCCTGCAGACATCCAGAGAGTGGAGTCTCTGTTCCCTGCCGTTGGAATGCGGCTTACGGTAGAATACTGGGAGAAAAATGTCCTGGCTAATGTGAAACTGTGATACAACCTTTGGGAGGAAAGCAGGATGAGGCCTGAAGCTGAACCTTGTCCTTATAGAACATGGTGTAGGGAGGCTCTGACATTAGGGCCCTGAGCTCAGACACCCTCCTGGCCGAGGTTATCGCTACCAGGAACATCATCTTGTAAGAGAGGTAAGCAGGGAGCATGTCGCCAACGGTTCAAAGGGTCGTGCCATGAGCCTAGAGAGGACCAGGTTGAAGTCCCACGTTGGGACAGGCTGATGGACGTGAGGGTATAACCTGTCGAGTCCTTTTAAAAATCGGCTGACCATAGGGTTAGCAAACACCAAGCGGCCTCCCGCACCTGGATGGAAGGCTGATATGGTGGCTAAGTGCACTCTTATTGAAGACAATGAAAGCCCCTGCTGCTTCAGATGGAGGAGGTAGTCCAGAATGAGCGGCACTGAGGCTAGTTTCGGGAACGAATGGCATGCACCTACCAGACTGAAAATCTCTTCTACTTGGCAAGGTAGGTGGCTCTCGTAGAGGGTTTCCTGCTGCCAAAGAAGGACTTGTCTAACCTGGTCTGAGCAGGAAAGCTCCAACGGGTTCAACCATGGAGCTTCCACACCATGAGGTGAAGCGAGTCAAGACTCGGATGTTGAAGACAACCGTGATCTTGTGTCAGAAGGTCTGGAAAGAGTGGAAGGGTGACCGGGGCTTCCACGGACATGTCTAGGAGAGATGTGTACCAGTGCTGACGGGGCCAGGCTGGTGCTATCAATATGACCTGAGCTCATTCCCTCCGGATCTTGAGGAGTACCTTGTGAACGTGCAGTATGGGCATAAAGGAGATAGCCTCCCCATGTAAGGAGGAACGTGTCTGCTCTGGAGCCTGGGCTGTGATTCTGGAAGGAGCAGAACTGCTGGCACTTCCTGTTATGTCGCATGGCAAATAGGTCTATCTGGAGAAAGCTCCACCTCTGGAAGATTGAGAACGTGACATCCAGGTGAAGGGACCACTCGTGGGCGTGAAGCAACCTGCTGAGGTGGTCCACCAGCTCGTTCTGTACCCTGGGGAGGTACGAGACTTGCAGGTGTATTGAATGTTCCACACAGAAGTCCCACAGCATGAGGGCTTCTTGGCACAGGGGAGAGGAGCGTGCACCTCCCTGTTTGTTGATATAGAACATTGCTGTTCTATTGTCCATCATAACTCATACACAATGATCTGTTAAGTGTGCATGCGTGCACATTAAGTGTGCTAGGCGCACCGCTCTGAGCTCTCTAATGTTCATGTAGAGAGCCAGGTCTGCCTGAGACCAGAGACCTTAGGTCCTGTGTTCTCCCAGATGTGCTCCCCAGCCCAAGTCTGATGCCTCCATCACTAGTGAGAGATATGGCTGAGGACTGATGAAGGGGACCCCTGAGCACACCTCCTGAGGGTCGAGCCATCAGATGAGGGATTTGAGGACCGGGCGAAGCAGGGTCACGATCCTGTCCAAGCTGTCCTGGGCTGGGCGATACACTGACGCGAACTACAACTGAAGAGGCTGAAGCCTGCATCTGGCATGCTGCACCACATTGGTACAGGCAGCCACATGTCTGAGAAACTTCAGGCAGTTCCTTGCTATGGTGGTGGGAAACTGTCTGAGGTCTCGAATGATATCTGTCAGGGCCTGAAACTTTGCTTCCGGCAGGTATGCCTTGGTTTGGGTCGAGTCCAGTATTGTCCCTATAAACGCTATCCTCTGGATGGGGGGACAGAGTCGATTTTCCGTCATTTAGAAGGAGACCCAGGTTATTGAAGGTGGCTCTGATGAATCTGACCTGAGCTTCCACTTAGGTCCTGGAGCGGCCCCTGATCAGCCAGTCATCGAGGTACAGAAACACCTGTACCTGGTGCTTGCATAGGAATGCGGCCACAACTGCCATGCACTTGGTGAAGATTCCAGGTGCTGCTGACAGACCGAATGGAAGGACTGTGAGTTGGTAGTGGGTATTGTTCACCACAAACCTGAAGTACTTTTTGTGGGGCTGAGTGATTGTAATATGAAAATACGAGTCCTTCAAGTCGAGGGCGGCATACCAGTCTGCTGGATCCAGCGAGGGGATGATGGAGGCCAAAGAGACCATGCAGAACTTTAGTTTCTTCATGAACTTGTTGAGTTCTTGCAGGTCCAAGATGAGCCTGAGGCTGCCTTTGGTTTTTGGTATTAGGAAATACCGGGAATAGAAGCCTTTGCCCTTTTGCTCCTGAGGAACCTCTTCCACTGCCCCTAGCGATAGGAGTGAGTGCACCTCCTGTAGAGGGATGGGGAAGGGGGGGGAAGGCCAGGAGGGCACAGAATTGGATGGAGTATCCCCTCTCCACCATGTGGAGCACCCAGCAGTCCAAAGTAATACGGGACTACGCACGGTAGAAAGGGGATAGTCGGGAGGAAAAGGTAAGGTGGGGTGGATCCAGATCTCGCTCTGGTGAACCGTTCTCGACAGCATCTTCAAAAGGCCGGTTTGTCCCCTGAAGATGGCTTGGATTGTCCTGAGCCCTGGTCAGTGGGTTGACGCGGCCTTCTCCTGCCGCTCCAATTTCTCCTCTTGGAGCCCTCTTGGCAGTTCTGATGACCGAACCACTGAGGAGGCTGCAGATGGAAGTGTCTCCACTGTGTTGAAAGTGTATAGAGGCCAGCGACCTGAGGGTGGCTCTGGAGTCTTTAAGGCTTTTTAGCCTTTTGTCAGTTTTCTCTGAGAAGAGAGTCTCACCCTCAAAAGGCAGGTCCTGAATGGTTTGCTCTATCTCGTAGGGGAGGCCAGAAACCTGGAGCCATGAGCCCGTTCTAATAACTACTCCTGTGGCCATAACCCTGTTGGCCGCATCTGCCCCGTCAAGTGGCGCCTGAAGGGACACCCTTGAGATCAGTCTCCCTTCTTCAACCAATGCCAAAAACTCGCCACGGGAGTCCAAGGGGAACAACTCAGTGAATTTAGCCATTGCCCAGCAGGTGTTGTAGGAGTACCTGCTAATGATGGCCTGCTGGTTGGATATGTGGATCTGTAAGCCTCCAGTGGAGTAGACCTTTCTCCCATAAAGGTCAAGCCTTTTCGCCTCCCAATTCTTCGGGCAGGGTCCCTGGAAGCCCTGACACTCGCGTTGGTTGGCAGCATCGACCACAAGAGAGTCAGGTGTGGGATGTGTGTATAAATGCTCATAACCCTTGGACAGCACAAAGTAGAATCTTTTGTTGTGCTTAGCCGTAGGGGGCAATGAGGCTGGGGTCTGCCACAGAGTTTTTGTGGTGTCAGAGATGGTCTTTATGAGGGGCAGGTCAATATGTGCAGGTCCGGAGAGAGCGAGGATGTCCACCATTGGATCTGCATCCTCCACTACCTCCTCCACCTGAATGTCCAGGCCCTGGGCAACCCTCCACAACAATTGCTGCAGAACCCTGTTGTCCTCCAAGGCTGGGGCTGTCGCCATGCCTGCCAATGCCTATCTAGTGAGGATGAGGAAGAGACCCCTGTGAGGGGTGGCTGCTCCCTTCCTTCCGCACCCGAAGGGTCCTGCTACACCTGGGTTTCTTGGGCCGGTGCCGACCCAGATGGTGTCATGCCCCTCAGTGTAGGGGCTGCATACACCGACGAAGGCACTGCCGGTGCCGAAAGTGCCATCGATGCCGATGTCATCCTCGATGTAGGAATTGCTATCGGCACTGGAATCGCTGTCGGTGCCAGAGTCAATGTTGCCAACAGTGCCGGAGTCACCGCCGGTGTCGGGTCCGCTGGGACACACACAGCCGGTCCGGTGCCGGCTGTGCCAGAGGCATTGAGATGGTAGCGCAGGGTGCTAATGGGCCTATCCTGAACCCTGCCAGTGTCGACCATGCTGGCGGGGGTACAAACGAGGCTGAGGCCACGGACATCACCCTGGAATGAGACCCTTGGCTGTGGCCTTGGCTTTGATGAAAGGCCCAGGGAGTCCAAAAGGGCCATTGCGCCGGGGGCTGCATTTGGTAAGGCTGCCGGTCCCAAGCTGACGTGGATTGTCTGCTCCTACTCCTCCGGGACCGATAGGAGCACAACTCCAACTCTGAGGTGTCTGAAAATGATGACCATGGGGGAGTGGTACTTCTAGGCACCAAGCTTTCACACCGAGGACTCGGGGATTGGTGTGGCTGTTGGGTGTGCTCCGGTGCTAGGGAGTGGCGCGCCGGGGTCGGAGATCGGCGGGCCATCTTGTCGAAGGGAGGTGCAGATCATGGCTCAGCCTCAGCGAGTGAGGAGGGTCCGGACTCAACCACCTTTCTATATGGGCAGGAGTTGGCATGACCATCACCAGTGGGGCAGCACTAGTGTGGCCCAACTTGGGTCTAACAGTGGCAGGCTCCTTCGGCCTAGCAAGGGGAAATCATCCCCTCTCCAGCCTCTTCTTCTTTTGCGGCACCAGCTATTGTGAATGGTGCCTGAGTGTGGCATGTGAGCCGCGAGTGGAGCCGGGACAGTGCTGTGAGTCCTTATCCTTACCCGGAGCCGGTGCTCATGCTGACAGTGCCAGAGTGCTCTGCACTGAGGAGGAGGTACTCGGCACAGGGTCCGTCGACTCATGGTTGGACTGGGGGTGGAGTGCTGCCTCCATCAACAGGACCTTCAGGCACTGCTCTCTATCTTTTAACGTCCTGGGCCGAAAGGTCTTACAAATGGCACAACGATCCTTCTGATGGCCCTCTCCTAAACACTTTAAACACAAGGTGTAAGGATCGCTTCTGGAATACACTTGCCACAGGCCTCGCAGACTTTGAAGCCCGGAGGCCCCGACATACCCTGGCATCAGGAGAGCGTAGGAGGGGATTCCCCCCCCCCCCCAAGGAAACTTATCTAACACTAATGAACTACTAATGAACAATGGAAAACTATTGGAGAATAATGTAAGAAACTGCTAAATGCCCTTGTCGAGACAAGAGCACAGGGAAGTTCCAGATAACCATCACTGGCGGTAAGAAGGAACTGAGAGGATGGTGAGTCCACAGGGCTCTATATTGAGCGCCATGAAGGTGTGACTCCAGGGGGCGCCAAGGCCTACTCGATGGATGCTTTTAGGGGAAAATGTTCCAGCTACTGTGCACGTGTGCATGCACACATACCTGATTGCAATCGACATGAATAAACACTCGAAGGAGAACCATAATTTTCTCATGAATAGAAAGAGATGCTAAACGTGCTGGGTAAATTATCTCTTGTGAACTATTCACTCAACTCTAATCTTGAGCACCACTTGAGAATTATACTTACCACCACTACCTTTGAACTGTCCACCTGCACTACATCAATGTAACCACCACTTGTATCGCAATGGGTAACTGACAAACACATACCAAAGAGTTATGGCTTGGTGCTAGACAGATTGTTGGGAATTAGCTCCCAAAGTACTGTGTCAGTTGCTTTCAACTTAAGTACTTCTCAGGATCCAAAAGAGTAATTATTGTTTTCTTTTTCTTGCACCTCTTACTGTTTGAGGTTTGACAGGAATAATCACAGAGCCTTAGCTCCCCATTAGTACTGTCAATTGTTTGGTTTCATGTTTTAATGAGAGAAATTGAAATATCCTGAACATGACTCCTGAAACTTTAATAATTTTGCCCAATTGCTGGGCCTCTAGGGCTTTCATGTTGTATAACAAACTAATTTTATACCTTATCAGAGAAAATGTGTTTTCAACATTTTAAGGCATACTATGCTTTAACATTATGCATATTGCATGACTTTACTGTATTACTAAGTGCATTAATATAATTATTAAGCTGAAGTTAAAATATTTTAAAATGAATAAAGAATTGTTTGCTTTTCATTTACATTTTGCATATTGACATTTTCACTATGGCTGAATTATACTTAGGAGTGTGATGAATTTAGTTGAGCAGACACAAAGATTCTGAGTGAGCTGCCATAACTGGAATTTTAGGGGGACTCAAGAAGTGCTCTTCATTTCATCACAACATCCGAAGAATGAGTAAGACCAGAACAGGGTATTAGAACAGTCTGTGATGTTTTAATTTTGAGGTGAGTTGTCCACAGTTGTTTTCCAGCAAGAAAAATATAGTGTACAGAATAATGTTTACTGGATGGAAACTCAATTTAATTTGCAATTTTTTTAATTCTCTATTATTTTTAATCTTCAGCTCCTCAATCACAAATTGAAAAATCCATATGGAAAAGACTATCCCTTTGCCAATGTGTGATTGTTAGGGTGACCAGACGTCCCATTTTTAAAGGGACAGTCCCGTATTTAAGCCCTCCTGCAGGTGTCCTGACTTTTTCTTAAAAACGGGCAAATTGTCCCATATTTTCTATCTCCCCCTCACATCAGCACTGGCGGGTCCTGCTGCTGGCTGGATCCCTGCTCGCCAGCCACCCTCCCACCAGTGGCTGATGATGGAGGTGGGTGTGCAAGGCTGGTGGCAGGGCGAAGATGCAACACGTGGGGCCAGCTCTTGCCCCAGCTGGTCCGTCAGCGCAGTCCCTGCTGCGTTCTGGCTCTCGTCCAGCAGGGCCCTGCCCCCATCTTGTTTCAGGCCAGCACTGGCTGCGAGCTGCAATGGCTGGTGAGTGTGGGCAGGCGCCAGGCAGAGGTCAGTTACGTGTCACCTCTGTTGCCCACCCATCAGCCCTTTACATGCTCCCCCTCTCACTGTCCTCTCCTTGCTTTGCCCCTTTGCCCCCCCCCCCCCACAGCCTCACTGCTCCTCCATAGCCCCACCAGTGGGGCTCGTCCCACTCCCAGCGCTGTGTGGAGAACCAGCCCCTGGTCAGAGCACTCAACTCACAAGCAGCCTGGCCAGCAGACGCCTTCCTTCCTATACTGCCTCTGGCTGGTCAGGCACCCCGGGAAAGCCCAAGACTCCCCAGCTCAGGGATGAGGTGCTGGTGATGAGGTGATGAGACCTGCATGTGCCCACGCCCTGCACAGCGCTGGCATGGGGAATCCTCAGCTCTGGAGTGGAGGTGGGGTGGGGGAAGTGATTTCCAGCCTGTTCATGCCCCAAACCTGCAGGGTCTACAGCAGCCCCCAGAACAGAGGCTTAGCACCCTTGTCATCCCCCACCCCTCTGCCCTGGGTCCTGCCTCCAGGGAGTGCGGGGCTGCTCTGTCCCCTAGGCACCCTCCTTCCTGACTGCCCCCCCGGACCTCTGCCCCATTCAACCCCCCCTGTTCCCTGCCCTCTGACCGCCCCGACCCCATCCACACCCCCTGACCACCATCCCGAACTACCCTGCCCTCTATCCAACACCCTTCCCCCCCCCGGAGGCCTGGAGCACCGGTGGCTGGCGGCGCTATAGCCACGCACCACGCAGCACAGAGCACGGGGTCAGGCCGGGCTCTGCAGCGGCGCTGCCCCAGGAGCTTGCAGGCCCGCCGCCCAGAGTGTTACGCCGGCAGTGGGGCGAGCTGAGGCTGCGTGGGATGGGGAACAGCAGGGGAGGAGCCGGGGACTAGCCTCCCGGGGCAGGAGCTCAGGGGCCGGGCAGCAGTAGCGGCGCCAGCATTTCCGGCACCCTAGGCGGCGGAAGGTCCCGCCCCCGAAATCCCACCTCCAACAGCGGCGGCGGAAGATCCCGCCCCCAAATTTCCACAGCCGGCCGGGGTGCCGGCGCCCCTCAAATGTTCGCGCCCTAGGCGACCGCCTAGGTCACCTAATGGGTTGCGCCGGCCCTGCCGGGCAGGAGGGTCCCGCAGGCTGGATGTGGCCCACGGGCCGTAGTTTGCCCACCTCTGGCTTAACCCCTTCCTGCCCACACTGTAGCCGGGGGATGACAGGAGGCTGCTGGGTTAGGTTGGTGGCCAGAAGCAGCCTGGAGGTGTTAGCTGCCTTTTGACACTGTACGGGCAGGAAGAAACAAGCTGCTTCCAGTCACAGGGTGTGGTGCGGGGGAGAAAAGAAGAGATGAGCTCTGCAAAGACACAGGCAGGTCATCCCTCTCCCCACTCCCCCCACCCCCCATGACTGGAAGCAGCTCCCGTCTCTTCCCTCCCACACAGTGCCGAATGGCTGCTGCTGGCCACATTCTGGTGTGAACCCTGGCAGAAATCGGGGGGGGAGGGGGGGGAAGAGATGAGACCCTGTGTCCCATTCCCCCACACACACATATGTTGCCTCGGAAAGACGCGGCACCAGGTACCAGGAGAGGCGGGTCCGTCCTAGGGGCCCAGCCAGGCATGGAGGGTGGGTCGGTAGATTGATCAAACCACTGTGTGAGTATGTGTACAGGAGTGTGTGGGGGGGGGGGGGCGGGGAGGGGTGTGTGTGTGACCCCTACCTGGGTGGATCCTAAAGCCTTAAAGATAAGAAGGTAAATAAAAAGAATCCCAACTACATAGTATTTCTTTTTAATGGGGGCTCAGTCAACTTGATGTTAATTTGAACATTTGTACTGCATAGTTCTGATTGATTGCCTTTGAACTCTCTTGAATATGAATAATTTTACCAGGTGTCCCGTATTCAGCATAGGGAAATATGGTCACCCTAATGATTGTTCTCTAAATTTTCTAAGCTTTACCCATTCTAGTTTTAAAATGTGGCAGCAAAACAATTGGCTTTTTGAGACATCTGCTCTCCTTCTCTAAGAGGCATAGAGAAGTAGAAATCCAAGTAAAAATAATGGAGAAACCCTTGAAATAATGTAAAAAGGGAAGAGTGGAGACAATTTGACACATCTCTCTCCCCAAAGTCTGTGCCTCAGACTGTCTCTGAGTATCCATAGGTATTTGGGGAAACTGGGAGTGGGTAAGAGGCAGGAATAGAACAGAAAAGCAGGCTGTTTGTGTGGTATAATTCCTGTAGACACCAACAGGTTTTTGGTGGACAGCCTTACAGAAGTTTATTGCTGCTGTGACAGTGAGAGAGAGCAAGCAAACGTGAGAGTGCGTGCACCAGGGTGTATTATATGTAGCTGCACATGAAGAAGTTACTAAGGAAAAACTAAGTCAAGGAAATTACATTTGCAGTTTTAGTGTTTTGAAAGCGCTCTCTCTTCTGAAATCTAATATGGAATTCAGGCCATTAAATGTGGAAAAGATAGAAAAACATGGAGTTATCTGATGGCTAATTTAAACTGAGAAAATATTTTAAAATCTGATCAATATTATTTGTAACACAATGGTCATCTAATGGTGATATGCCTATGTACATAAATAGAAAACATGGAATTTATCTGCTATGGTTCCCTCCCTTCCTTCTTTGGCTTGTAAGAGTGAAAAGGATATTCTGAATCAAAATATTAACAGGTCTAGGAAACAAAATAGTGAAGAAGTCAGCTTTGGGAGGGCAGGAAGAAAGACAGTTTGGACAAAAAAGCAAAATCACTATTTTTAACATTCTTAAAATCTTAATTCCCACAAATTCGGAACCGTGTTTAAAAATTACCTGTCTCAATTGATGTATTCCTCCACCCCATGGAAGAACATGGGCACCAGCCATGGATGTCTGAGAAAGGACAGCAGACCATCTTTCTATTCCCCACATCTCCCCAAAGACAGCAGTTAGGGGGGAGCAGGCCAGGCAGGTGCCCATGAAGACATAGGGCAGGGAGAAAGATTGTAGGCCACTGTAAGGAAAATGAGGAGGGGCATCTAATGTGCTAGTGGAGTTTGAAGGGGTGGCAAGACTTGGTGGTTTCAATAGGAAATTAAGGATTCCTCTTGGAGTTTCAGGCTCATATGGACACAACATCAAACTGTAACTAGGGGACTGCAGAATGCCATATTAGGTATATAGGATCCCCACGAACCAAAACTTTTAGGAGAAAAAAAAGTATAGGGATAATTACTGGGGTCCTGTCAACGATAACTGGGACAATCTCTTTATCCCTGACCCAGTGGCTGAGAAATGCTGGTCTTACACATCATTTTTTAACATTTGAAGAGAATGGTATTTCAAAGCTTTCAAAATTTGTCATTTTGAAAGTCCTAATGCTTAGAGTGCTGTTTCATATAAGAAGACTACTTGTACTTAAACATTATTTAAATACTTATACACGTAGAATTAATAAAACAGAGATATTTAAACAAAAGCACAGTTAAGACCTTAAAATAAGCTGATAAGTACATGTTTGTATGCATGCACGTATATGTGGGAGAAGAGGTTTGGGCAGGAAAAATAAGAGAGGAGGGGTGATTTGAAATCTAGATGAATATTGATATTTATAAGTCTTTTCTTCTGCAGATCTCAAATACATGTATGAAGGAATGTATGCACCTTCTAACATTATATAGGTGGGGAAACTGAGGCACAGAGGAACAAAATGACTTGCCCAAATTTACACAAAAGGTCAGCAGCAAAGCAGGGAATAGAATCTCTAAGTCTCCTAGTCCCCAGCTCATTGCCTTGTCCTCTGGACAATACTAAATTTGAACCAGGTATCCTTCACCTTGCATGTTTTAAATTCAGTTTGTCTGATGATAAACTAGGACATTGCCACAGTAAGTAAAATCAGATTTTTGCTTTAAGAGACAGTAATCAAGAGAACTGAGAATGAAAAATGCACAACTGTAAACTTCAATTCAGATTTGGTACACATCAAAGCAAGCACATTTCCTGCGAGTCTAATGTAATATGAATACAAGTCCTGAATACTGTATTAGAAATAATACACATCGTATTTCTTTGTACAGATGTGCCATGTGTTTCAGAGCTCTCTCTTTTCTCTAAATCTTTATCAGTTTTCCTCTGTTCCTAATGATCAGTGTTAGGCTTGTCACTGTAGGGCTGTTTTATGAAGCATGCTGGCTCCCCTCATCTTTGCTCACTGTCTCCGTGGAGTCACCAGCATCATACATGGAACTTTGCTTGATCCCAAATCCAGAGCTCACTTTCTGCTGTCTCTTTAACCTGAAAGGAAACAAAGTGTGTGACCCGAAAACAAATCAGAAATGCCAGTTGTAAATTTAAAACTACGGCAGATCAAATGTCTTCCAAGCAGGGCCGGCTCCAGGCACCAGCGTAGCAAGCAGGTGCCTGGGGNCACTAGAAGTTTAGATCAGACAGGAATTTTGCAGCTCAGTTAACTTTAGGGCACATATTGGATTTTTTCCCCAACAATTGATTCCTGAATGCACCTAAGGGAAAAGAGATACTGTTTTAGATTAAATTATCTGAAATCATCTTTTGCAACAAGAAGCAGGGCATGTACGTTTGCTTACTTACTTTGAGATGACTATGACCCTTTATTTACTGAATGGCATTTTTGGACTGTGGTAGGAATGTGTATGATTTTTTTCATCTATTTTGAGCAACAACTGCTGAGCCTTCTTTTGGGTATGTGTGGGGAAGTATAATAAGGCACCTAAATAATCAAGATAATGCAAGCCACTGGTTTACCAGGTTTTAGTGTCTGAAGGGCAGGATGGAGCCAGGAAATGTGCAGAAACAACTACCCTGAAAAAAAATATGTTGGGTTTGATACATTCTACGGCATTTTGCTCAACAACAGTGAGTCCAGGTTAACATTTTGTAAATTACAGTTAACTCTCATTCTTTAATAACTATTGTCCATTACAATGAAACCTCCTATAAAAAATGAGGTTGATATGAATTAAAATAAATGAATCCTCTAGTACAGAGAGACAGTAAAATTACTTAGCAATACCCTGTTATTACTGTAGTTTGCTTTTGCCACTTAACCAAATTAGAGATGCTATTCCATATATTCATATGAATACATCAGCACTTATGTTAGCTTGATGGTTTTCAAGGCAACACTGCACAATGCCACTTTATGCTTTTCCATATTCTCTTTTTTCCCCCAGAAAGGGAGACTACCACCAGAATTTAAAACTGAAAAAAGTCCATTGGAAATCAGGGATATGAGCTTAAATGATACAAATGACATTCTGTTCCCTCAGGAATATGGATGTTACATTTTCAATAGCAAATAATTTACTTTAAAAAAAGAAATATGTCTTGCTAATAGAAACACACAGTCAATTCCATTAATACTAGCCTATATTTTTTATTTATAGTTCCAAATTAATGGGCTGCTCTGATACTTGTATAAAATTTAGCTGATGGTTTCCTGACCTTCTGATATCTTTAATGCATCAGTAGAGATAGATGTTCATTTTATTCAATTATTTAATTGCATGAATACAATTACATATGTTGTGAACCAACAGTAAAATCAATATCTTGCCTAATAACTTTTAGAATATTTAGAACAAGTATTTAAAAGTGTCCGTAAAAGAAAATATGTTTGCCAGCCTTCACTAATAAACTTGAATACTGACCCTTTTTCAAAGCTAGCACCAATCCATAATAATCAACACTATGCAAAATGTCTCCTAACCTATTAATATAGAGGAAACCCCTGCACCCACCACCGCACTGATTTGCAACCATCTGCAGTATCACAAATCAAAAACAGCTCATACTCTGTGAGAACTACTGGGACTGCTGTTCCATTAAGTTAATCCTTATCAAGGTATAAATGGAGTGCATTGCACAGATATCAAATGTTTTTAGCTCAATTTTATTTTCGGTATTTGCAATATATACTCATAACAGGTCTGAAGTAGTTCTGTGCTTTTATTGCTTCTATGCCAGTATTATATATTACTGCTGTAATGTCCTATTTAAGAGAGAACATTTAAGGAATCAGAGTGAGTGGGCTATGAAAATGGTCTATTGCTAATGGAGAGATTCTGTGATGAGGCCAAGACAGTTATTCTAGAAGTAGTTGCCCAATATCGCAGCACAAATTCAAATTCAAATTACTATTACTGGCAAACTAAATTCAAAATCTTAAATGAGTAATAAAAACATACCTCAGCAAAGCATCAGGGGTTAGCCGTGTTAGTCTGTATTCCCAAAAACAATGAGGAGTCCGGTGGCACCTTAAAGAGATTGTTTAAATAAACCCGTATTCCTTTCGTGGGTAAAAAACCCACTTCTTCAGATGCAGGTATTATCAGCTTTGATTCCACCAATGAAAAAGAATGTGGTGACTGGAGAATAAATAGGCTCTAAACTTTCTCAGCTTTAGAAACAAAAGTAATAAATACACTATATTTGCTTGTTTGTGGACAGCCCAACATAGCTGTGAATGCAGTGGTGGGAAAGAGCATCTAAGAAGTTTTTCCTCCATAGTCTATGTAGGGGCCAGGCACAATCCCCCTGGGCAGAATATTGCAGACTAGTGTGACAGTGGGTGCTAGCCTCCCAAACAGTGGAATAGGACCACGGTTTAATTGCTTTATTTTCTAACAGTGTAATTATTATTGGGGCTTGAAGAGTGAGCCTCTTCCCCGTCCCTCCCTAGAGAAATTCTGGACTTTACAATTAGGAGTTACACTTGTGGTTCTAGCCCCCATTGTGTTTTGCAGGCTACTGAAAAGTTAATTTTTTGCAGGCGCAGTTTACAGGCTCTGGAAATCAGATACTATGCATTAATATTGTGTTTAAAAGAAAAAACAAAAAAACAAAAAACAAACCAAAACCAGAACAACTGTTGCAGACAAGAGATCCCTAAAAAAAAAAAAATCAATCAATTTGTGTTGAGTGTTTTGGTTCATTGAGCAAGAACTTGTTGGGTTGCACTCCAGCCTGGCTTATCTTACCTTATTTTATCTTGGGTGATGTATGGCCTACAGGATAAAACCCTTATTGTCTGAAAGCCTTCCATGTAAAAGTGAAAACAATTGCAAAATCCCTAGTGGACTTCATGGAGTTTCTGGCTCTTCTTCTTATTCAGAATTAAATCTGCTTGGGGAAGGGTTTTGTTTCTGATTTTTTAATTTAAAAAAATACTTTTTTTGGTCGATTGTTTCGGTTTGGTTTTGGTGGGTTGGGGTCTTTTGGGTAGAAGACTCATTCTGAAAGTTCTGATATATCAAAGTAAAGCAGATAGAAGATATGCTTATGATTTTTCAGCACGTGGAAACACAAGAATCTAGCAACAATTAACACAATCTTATAAAAACACAATATAAAGCCTTCAGGTGGGTTATATTTTTGTAAGTCAAGCCCAGATCCTACAATCTGCTTCACATGGGCAGAGCTCTGCACTTGCATGGATCCCCACTGATGTGAAGGAGATTCTGCTCACACACTGAAGCTTTCAGGATCAGGGCCCTTAGGGATAATATGAAAACAATGGGGATGCCCAAGCGTAACTGATGGCATCATTGGTCCTGCAGAATTATTGTTACTAGTGATAATGTGCAAGAAGGAAACAGCCCACAGCAGCTTGAGTCACAGAGCCTCGCTTGAACTTAGAAGGCTGGCAGGAAGAAAAACATCAGATTTTTACTCATACGTGGGGAAAATTGGCTGTAGAACCAGTCAAAAACGCAGAAACCGATGGTGTTATTTTTATGTAGTCACTTTTCAAAATGGAATCACACTTTAAATCTCCCTATGCACTGTCAAACAAAGGCTAAATTCTCCTTAAAATATACATTTATTTGTATTACCCTGGTACCTAGGGGCCCCAGACATAGACCAGGACCCCATTGTGCTAGGTGTTGTACAAACAGAGCAAAATGACAGCAAACGTTACATTGTGTACTGCAGACATTTATATAAAATGCAAAGACTAACAAAAGTCAATGACACCTAAAAGGTCGGATTCCAAAACACCTATCTGAATTAGGAGTAGAAGTCCCATTGTCAGGCAATACATTTCTATTTTTCAGTAACAGATCTTTTAAATGGACGTGATTCTTCCTCTCTATGTTAAGCCTCCAAACTGCTGCCCTTCAGACTTGGGACACAAATTTCCTGACTGCACACAAGGAAAATGGACATGACCATCTCTCATGTGTAAAACAGCACACTACGCCCTGTCTGCCTCCATAGGGTTCTAAACGGTCCCTGTGCTACACATTGTTCAATCCAGATCTGGATAAGTCTATGAAAAACAGCTCAGTTTTAAAGTGGTAGATGCAAATGAAACAACAGAGAAAGTTTGGAGAAAAAGGTGTCTCTACAGAAGAGTGAAAGAAAAGTGGCCAAATCTTCTGGCCCTCAAAGTGGATTTAAATTATCCAGATATAGCTAGTGAAGAATATACCCCCTGCTCAGGGAAGCTTGCCACAGTGGAAAGCTGGGGGAAGTGGCAGATCTGGCTCCTGCGCCCGCAGTCCTCCCACCAACATGGGTGGAGGGGGTGTGGATAGGGTGTGGCTCAGCTCTGTTATGCCTATTCTGCCACTGGTAGAAGGTTACTGTGACTCACTGATCACATTTATCTTCACTTTGCCTGAGCTCCATTGGGGTGAGGTTAAGAATCTGGTCCAGTGCGTAGAGCCTCGTGCCGGTAGTTTAATAGTAATAAAGGATCTAATCTTTTAACCTCAGTACAGAATAGTAAAAGAGTAAAAAAAAAATTAAATAAATATATTTTAAAAGTAGAATACAGAAACTTTAATGTGGCTAGCCCTTTGTGCTTGAAACGAACAACCTTATTTTCAAAGGATGTGCTTTAACCTGGGTGATAAGACTGGATTCAAGAGAGTGAAGGAATACTATTGGACTGCTGATGGAACGTGGTTTTGCTGGGAGGTCAATGATTGACACCAGGTAAAATATTCCCAAGAGCATACAATATCCCCAAGATCAGGATAGCGGGGACTAGACAGTGGGTGGGGAAAACTAGTATAGGATTTTGCTCAAACAATTGGTAAGGAGAAAATAGCCAAACTCTACAGGACAATCAAGAATGACCAAAGGTAGCTTGTCACTAGTCCAAATTACTGGGACTAAAGTTGCCCCAAGAGGATTTATTCCCCTTGTTACTAGTATCCTCAAATGGTTTGAGAATATGGAGGGAGCCTTTGCAAAACAGCAATACTCTCCTGCTGACCACGTGAATATTCTCTCTCTAGGTTGTTTGGCTACTACCAGGATTGAGAGTCATTTAAAAATTCTGTTGTATACATGGGAATATTCCACTCCGATCACTTGCCAAGTGGCACAAACCAAAACTGTTTGGAAGGCCTGACAATAACTGGAATATGCAACAGAGGACAGGGAAAAAACACCCAGGTAAAAATGAAATAGCAAAATAAAATGTAAGGCTACTAAGTTCTGGATAGTAAAGCAAAACATTTTGAAAGCCTGCCTGGCAACAGAGAAACAGAAAGCGCTATCAAAGTCAACCAACAAAATCACGGAAATGCACAGTTTAGCAGGCAGCATACCATATGTCCGCCAATATCTAGCGCAATGGGGACATTAAGAAAGTCATTTAGGTGGTGTCCTATTGTGCCCAGGTATAGTATAACATATGGTACATTTGATGCTTAACTGTGCATTTCCTCACTTTTGTTATTTAGCATCACTAATTTAGGGCTCGAATAATATAGTTTGCGTCTGAATTTTTCCATTCAATATTTTGAAAATCAATGTTATTGTTTAGAATTAATCTCATCACAGTGCAATTGTCCTAAAGTGTTAAAATGGGGTAGGCTCTTGTTTACAAATCTAAATGTAATGAGGTGGCTAGATGGGATTATTTTAACATAGCAGACTGCTGCACTTGAACCTATATGATTATAATTGTTTATATATTCAAATCCTCATGCAATTTGCTATAATGTCACCTAGGGAGACATTACAGGGTGGTTGTTGTTGTTGTTAGTTATACAGGAAGACTTCCCAAGGGTAAGAGCCTTGAAGAAACACATGCAGACATACCTCAGAAATGTGGACTGGAGGTAGTATAGTGAGAGATTAATGCAGCAGGGATAAAGGAGAAAGATCAAGAGAAATTTGGCTCCGTAGAAGTGAGTGCCCACCTATTATATTGGTGGTTTGTGAGAAAGCAGATTTCTGCAGGGTAGCTGGTCATAAACTCTAGTGTCTTGTCCTTCCATCTAGTATATTCAGGGAGCCACTGAGCAGGATCACTGCCTCCCAACAATCATGGATGTCAAGAGCAAGGAACATAAGCAGCCCTCTGTCCCACACTGGAGCAGATCCACATTCTTCTGTTGTCATGTGCTCTGCGGGGATGAGTTTTAGTGTATGTCTACACTGGAATAAAAGAGCCACAGCATGGCTGTTGCCGGCCCAGGTCAACTGACTCAAGCTCACAGGGCTAAAATTTGCTGTGTAGATATTCCATCTGGAGCTGAAGGCTCGGTTCTGGGAACCATCCCTCTCATGGGGTCCAAGAGCTTGAGCTCCAACCTGAGCACGAATGTCTACCCAGCAATTTTACTGCCCTGTGACCTGAGCCCTGTGAGCCCAAGCCAGTGGACCCAGGCCAGCCACAGGTGTTTACTTGCTGTGTAGATGTATCAAAAATGGCTCTGCTGAGCTTCCAACATACACAGTGAAAGTCTGGCCATAACCATATGGGAAACCATAACCATAGGGAAACCATAACCAATGCATGTTATCACTCTAAAAGAACTCAATGCTAAATATATAGAAGTGTGAAAGGGTGTGAAATGTAGACCTGCTTTGGTCAATTTTTATTTATTTGGGGACAGAGGGGTAGAAAATATGGTTTCTGGAAAATCTAAACATTCTTCAGGAAAATGTTGGTTCTGCTAAAATTTCTCTCATTCCTGTTGGGAAAATGGAAACAAAGGATTTCATTTTGGGATGTGCAATGCTTTGGGGGTTCACTCGGACCAGTAAGGGGTTGTGTCAATGCCTGCTCTCTAACCCTGAATGCTTCTGTGCTGTGCAACTTTGGCTCAGAGTACTGACACCAACAGCCTTTTCAGTCCCAAGTCTCCTGAAAACTGTATCCCCTGCAGTATCCAGTCCCTCTCATTGGACCCTCACAGAAATTATCAAATTTGCTGCCTCCAAAGAGACAGAACACAAACCATCCTCATAGTTTGGCTGAGGATTTTACCCTTCAATCTAATGCACATTATTGAGACTGTTTTGTAATAAAACAAGAACGAGTTTATTAACAAAACAGATTTTCAAATGCTAAGTAAGAATAGAGGACCCATATGATTAGAAGGAAAACAAAAACAAAACAACAACTAAAACTTACAATCTTTGTTTAAGCAGGTTTCTCACCTATAGTCAGTTCTCAGATACTGCAACCCTGTTGGGTTGAAGGATTCAACTTTCTCAGATTACAAGAGCTCTGGCTGCTTGTGTCCATTCAGTGATGAATAACAAAATGTCTTTTTGCTTCTGCTTATATCTATGGGTATGTCTACACTACGAAATTAGGTCAAATTTATAGAAGTTGATTTTTTATAAATTGATTTCATACAGTCGATTGTGTGTGTCCCCGCTTAAGACCATTAAGACCATTAACTCGGCGGAGTGCATCCACAGTACCGAGGCTAGCGTCGACTTCCGGAGCGTTGCACAGTGGTAGCTATCCCACGGTTCCCGCAGTCTCTCCCGCCCATTGGAATTCTGGGTTGAGATCCCAATGCCTGATGGGTCAAAAACATTGTTGCGGGTGGTTCTGGATACATGTTGTCAGGCTCCCCCCCTCCCTTCGTCAAAGCAACGGCAGACAATCATTTCAAGCCTTTTTTTCCTGGGTTACCCGTGCAGACGCCATACCACGGCAAGCATGGAGCCCCCACGGCAAGCATGGAGCCCGCTCAGCTAACCATCACGTTTCCTGGGTGATGGCAGACATGGTACTGCATTGCTACAAAGCAGCAGCTCATTGCCTTTTGGCAGCAGACGGTGCATTACAACTGGTAGCCATCGTCGTCGTCTCCTGGGTGCTCTTTTAGCTGACCTCAGTGAGGTCGGTCAGGGGCGCCTGGACATAAATGGGAGTGACTCCAGGTCATTCTCTTTTTAAATTTTGTCTCATGGAGATTCAGTCCTGCCTGCAGTCGTACTGCACCGTCTTCTGGCGAGCACCCAGAAGACGACGATGGCTAGCAGTCGTACTGCACCATCTGCTGCCAGCCTAAGATGTATAAGAGAGATGGAGTGGATCAAAAGAAGAAAGAGACCAGATTTATTTTGTATTCATTTGCTCCCCCCTCCCTCTGCCATAAATAGTGCGGGGAGGGACAGCTCAGTGGTTTGAGCATTGGCCTGCTAAACCCAGGGTTTTGAGCTCAACCCTTGAGGGGGCCATTCTGTGTAACAGTTGTGTGGGTTTCTCCTTGATGCAAACCCACCCCCTTTTTTAATTTTAATTCCCTGTAAGCCATGTCGTCAGTCGCCCCTTCCTCCGTCAGAGCAACAGCAGACAATCGTTCCACAACTTTTTTCAGTGCAGACGCCATAGCACTGGGATCATGGAGCCCACTCAGATCACCATGGCAGTTATGAGCACTGTAAACACCACGCGCATTATCCTGCAGTATATGCACAACCAGAACCTGCAAAAGCAAAACCAGGCGAGGAGGCAAAGGCAGCGCGGTGACGAGAGTGATGAGGACATGGACACAGACTTCTCTCAAAGCACGGGCCCCGGCAATGTGGACATCATGGTGTTAATGGGGCAGGTTCATGCCATGGAACGCCGATTCTGGGCCCGGGAAACAAGCACAGACTGGTGGGACCGCGTAGTGTTGCATGTCTGGGATGATTCTCAGTGGCTGCGAAACTTTCGCATGCGTAAGGGCACTTTCATGGAACTTTGTGACTTGCTTTCCCCTGCCCTGAAGCACAAGAATACCAAGATGAGAGCAGCCTTCACTGTTCACAAGTGAGTGGCGATAGCCCTGTGGAAGCTTGCAACGCCAGACAGCTAACGGTCAGTCAGGCATCAATCTGGAGTGGACAAATCTACTGTGGGGGCTGCTGTGAGCCAAGTAGCCAACGCAATCAAAGAGCTGCTGATATCAAGGGTAGTGACTCTGGGAAATGTGCAGGTCATAGTGGATGGCTTTGCTGCAATGGGATTCCCTAACTGTGGTGGGGCGATAGACGGAACCCATATCCCTATCTTGGCACCGGAGCACCAAGGCAGTGAGTACATAAACCGAAAGGGGTACTTTTCAATGGTGCTGCAAGCACTGGTGGATCACAAGGGACGTTTCACCAACATCAACATGGGATGGTCGGGAAAGGTACATGACGCTTGCATCTTCAGGAACTCTAGTCTGTTTCAAAAGCTGCAGCAAGGGACTTTCTTCCCAGACCAGAAAATAACCGTTGGGGATGTTGAAATGCCTATAGTTATCCTTGGAGACCCAGCCTACCCCTTAATGCCATGGCTCATGAAGCTATACACAGGCAGCCTGGACAGTAGTCAGGAGCTGTTCAACTATAGGCTGAGCAAGTGCAGAATGGTGGTAGAATGTGCATTTGGACGTTTAAAAGCACGCTGGCACAGTTTACTGACTCGGATAGACCTTAGCAAAACCAATATTCCCATTGTTATTACTGCTTGCTGTGCGCTCCACAATATCTGTGAGAGTAAAGGGGAGACATTTATGGCGGGGTGGGAGGTTGAGGCAAATCGCCTGGCCGCTGATTATGGTGCAGCCAGACACCAGGGCGGTTAGCAGAGTACAGGAGGGCACGGTGCGCATCAGAGAAGCTTTGAAAACCAGTTTAATGACTGGCCAGGCTACGGTGTGAAAGTTCTGTTTGTTTCTCCTTGATGAAACCCAGCTTTCTGTTGCTTGGGCAGTCCTCTGGGGTGGAGTGGTTGGGTGCCCGGGGGGCCCCCCCCCCCCGCGTTCTTGGGCATCTGGGTGAGGAGGCTATGGATCTTGGGGAGGAGGGCAATTGGTTACACAGGGGTTGTAGCGGCAGTCTGTGCTCATGCTGCCTTTCCTGAACCTCAACCATATGCCGGAGCATATCAGTTTGTTCCTCCAGTAGCCTCAGCATTGCCTCTTGCATTCTGTCACCAAGCTGACGCCACCTATCATCTTCAGCCCGCCACTTATTATCTTCAGCCTGCTACCTGTCTTCACGTTCATATTGTGCTTTCCTGGACTCTGACATTGTCTGCCTCCACGCATTCTGCTGGGCGCTTTCAGTGTGGGAGGACTGCATGAGCTCAGAGAACATTTCATCACGAGTGCATTTTTTTCGCCTTCTAATCTTCGCTAGCCTCTGGGAAGGAGAAGATAGTGTGAGCGTTGAAACATTTGCAGCTGGTGGAGGGGAAAAAAAAGAGATATTTGTAGTTAAAAAGACACATTTTAGAGAACAATGGGTAGACTCTTTCATGGTAAACCTTGCTGTTAACATTACATAGCACATGTGCTTTCTGTACAAGGTCGAATTTTCCCTCTTATTGAGGGTATGCCGGTTTGGTGTGAGAGATCAGTCACGCAGAGCCGGGCAACAGAATTCGGATTGCAGGCAGCCATGGTAAGACACAGTCTTTTGGCTTCTTTAACCTTCATAACGTAGGAATGGTTTCAAACAGCAGTGCCCTCATTTCCCATACCAAGTAGCCGTTGGGTTGGCCGTTTAAAATGGGTTGGCAATTTAAAAGGAGAGGCTGCGTTTTTTGGGTTAACGTGCAGCACAAACCCAACTAACCCCCCCCCACACACACACACACACATGCCCAATTCTCTGGGATGATCGCTTCACCCCTCCTGCCACAGCGTGGCTAACAGCGGGGAACATTTCTGTTCAGCCACAGGCAAACAGCCCAGCAGGAATGGGCACCTCTGAATGTCCCCTTAATAAAATCACCCTATTTCAACCAGGTGACCATGAATGATATCACTCTTCTGAGGATAACACAGAGAGATAAAGAATGGATGTTGTTTGAATGCCAGCAAACACCAGGACCATACGCTGTGTTATGCAATGATTCCAGACTACGTGCTACTTGCCTAGCGTGGTAAAGTGTCCTACCATGGACGACGGAATAAGGCTGCCCGCCCCAGAAACCTTTTGCAAAGGCTTTGGGAGTACATCCAGGAGAGCTTTATGTAGATGTCCCTGGAGGATTTCCACTCCATCCCCAGACACGTTAACAGACTTTTCCAGTAGTTGTACTGGCCGCGAATTCCAGGGCAAATTAATAATTAAACACGCTTGCTTTTAAACCATATATAATACTTACAAAGGTACACTCACCAGAGGTCCCTTCTCCGCCTGGCGGGTCCGGGAGGCAGCCTTGGGTGGGTTTGGGGGGTACTGACTCCAGGTCCAGGGTGAGAAACAGTTCCTGGCTGTCGGGGAAAATGGTTTCTCCGCTTGCTTGCTGTGAGCTATCTTCAACCTCCTCCTCCCCATCTTCCTCGTCCCCAAAACCCGCATCCCTGTTGCATGCTACTCCATTGACAGAGTCAAAGCACAGGGTTGGGGTAGAACGGCATGCAGCTCATCATAGAAGCGGCATGTTTGGGGCTCTGACCCGGAGCGGCCGTTTGCCTCTCTGGCTTTTTGGTAGGCTTGCCTCAGCTCCTTAAGTTTCACGCAGCACTGCTGCGGGTCCTGTTATAGCCTCTGTCCTTCATGCCCTTGGAGATTTTTTCAAATGTTTGGTCATTTCGTCTTTTGGAACGGAGTTCTGATAGCACGGATTCATCTCCCCATAGAGCGATCAGATCCCGTACCTCCCGTTCGGCAAGGTCGATTTCAGCGCTAATCCCCTCATCGGGGAGGAGTACAGAAATCGATTTTAAGAGCCCTTTAAGTCGAAAAAAACGGCTTCGTCGTGTGGACGGGTGCAGGGTTAAATCGATGTAACGCTGCTAAATTTGACCTGGTAGTGTAGACCAGGGCTAGTCACATTCACTGACTTCGCTGTGAGGGGCAGGAAGATCTCCTTCCTCTGCCGAGATTATTAAGTGGTCATCTTGTCCCACTTGCTCAGTCTCATGTTTGTTTACCTTACTTGTAAATGTGCTTTTCATTGTCTTTGGTCTCACGTTGCTTAATTTACATTAGAGACAAAGTCGAGCCTGCAAAACAACATTTATTTGTCTTGGATGGGCTGGGCTTAGGCATTGCCGCCAAGCACATTTTAGGAACATATTTCCAGCACACAGCTATAATGCTTTCTTCATCACCTGTCTATATATCATACAATAATATTGATGATCGGCGTGTTACCAGTTTGCATATGACACCTTACATGACATTCTTTAGATACAGATTATTACAACAGTAAGTTGGGGCAATGAGTGTGTCAGGCCTTTTTGTTTTTTGGCATCTGGGTCTGGTATGCTGGCTGTTGAATCATTGTCTCGGCTGTTTTTTATTCTGAAATTCTTCCAAAAATTTTTTTAACAAATTTACTTTTATTATAGTATTAAACTGTATTACTCTTATTACAGTATTAAAAAAAACTGTTTACTGTCTTAGTGATCTCTAGGGATAGCCAGCACTTTTGATGATTCACTGTAACACGAGGGAGAAGAGGAAGGCAAAAATAATATTTTCTGCATAAATATGTGCAGTATGGGCAGTAGCGGCGCCAGCTCTTCCGGCGCCCTAGGCAGCGGAAGGTCCCGCCCCCGAAATGCCGCCCCCAACAGCGGCAGCGGAAGGTCCCACCCCCAAATTTCAACGGGCGGCCGGGGTGCAGGCGCCCGCAAAATAGCAGTGCCCTAGGCGACTGCCTAGGTCGCCTAATGGGTTGTGCCGGCCCTGAGTATGGGCTCAGAACCATTCTAAGTACTCTCTCTCTCTCTAGCTCAAAAGTCTCCTTTTAAAATTGGAACTCCAATGTGCAGATAATCTGCACTACAATGAAATGGACTTTTCTCTTTTTTGCATGAGTAGTTTGTAAATTATTTGTTTTTGAATAGGGTGTTGACTCTATTATGACACAGGTCTATCTGACATGGAAATTGAGAGTAGCAGATAATGCACGTATTTATGGATCCTAATGAGGTATTTATCACTGATATGCAGCTACATAAAATTAAGTTAAAAGGGCTTCCCAGAGAAATGGCATATAAAAGGGTTTCACTTTAGACTTTGCTAGGTCTCTTAAAATGCATGGCTGACAACCCAGGAAATTGCTGTGAATTACTCAGACATGGAAGAAGCAACTTTGCACACTATGGGCTAAACTATCATGCATATTGCAACTTTCTTACTAAAAAAACGAAACAAAAAAATCTTCCAATGCCCTACATCATAGAACAAAATTAGAAGGAGGAAGGAAAATTGTCACAAAGGATTCAATAAGCACTTCACCAGTGAATATATTATAAGATGTTCATGATGCTCTGATTAATGCCTAAAAGGCTAAGTTTGAGATGGATTGAATTAGCAACTAGAGAGTTTCCTGCCCAAGACAATGGCTGATGCTTACCAGATATTCTGATTTAATTAACATACCTGAGCCAGATAGCATCAGGTGATTGTCACAGGGCATGAATGAACTGATGGATATTGAATTATGTCACTCACGTTTACAAGATGGAAATTATTGATGGGCTGTGGGTAAACTCAACCACCATGCCATAGGAAATCACTTCTGTTAACGGTATAGAGCAGGGGTCGGCAACCTCTGGCACACGGCTCGCCAGGGTAAGCACCCTGGCGGGCCGGGCCAGTTTATTTACCTGCCGCGTCGGCAGGTTCGGCCGATCGCGGCTCCCACTGGCCGCGGTTCGCCGCTCCGGGCCAACAGGGGCAGCGGGAAGANAAAAAATTCTCTTTGCGATGTTCCTGAGTCTGGAATCATCAAAGATTAAAAGGGGAGCTTTTAACTGTAAATAAAGGAACATGTAAACACCAACTTGCCAGAGGCCAGGGATTATCTCAGAGTCTGGGTATGAACTGGGACCTTTTTAAAGACTGGTTCAGTCTCCATCTATGCATCAGGTCTAGAAAACGTACATTTTAATGCAAGATTCTGGGACCCCTCTATTGGAAAAGCTTATTGACACCAAAAGTTGCATTTCCATATATATATTGTTTGAATTGGGCTTTGTTCTTGCTGTAACCATTACCCATTGTATTGTAGTTAACAATACCCATGTTTGAAGTGTTCACTGCACGGCCTACCCAAACTATTTTATATCATGGTCTCTATGGGTCAGACTCTGATCTCATGCCAGTGTAGCTCCATTGATTTCAGTTAGAAACTGTTACTCCTAATTTACAATTTTATAAGTGAGATCAGAATCAGGCCTTATGTGTCTTATTTGCTTCTACCCTAGGAAAATAAATAAGCCCCAAAATCCTATAGTTCCTTGGCCAAACTATTCTTTGTGTTGTGACACATACTGTCCTATATACCCATAGGTTTACTTGGGAAACTAAGCTCTCTAAGGAGAATGATTTGAAGTTTATGAAAAGAGAACAGGAAAAAAACCAGACAAGATACTGATTGTCTAAGGAAAAGAAACAGTATGTGGAGACACATAGTGGAAACTGAGCCTTGAAAGAAATATTAAAGAAAATCTTATGCAGCATGAAGTCTTACCATACTCTATACCAGGGGTCGGCAACCTCTGGCACGCGGCTCGCCAGGGTAAGCACCCTGGCGGGCCGGGCCAGTTTATTTACCTGCCGCGTCGGCAGGTTCGGCCGATCGCGGCTCCCACTGGCCGCGGTTCGCCGCTCCGGGCCAACGGGGGCAGCGGGAAGAGGCGCGGGTGAGGGATGTGCTGGCCACGGCTTCCCGTCACCCCCGTTGGCCCGGAGCGGCGAACCGCGGCCAGTGGGAGCCGCGATCGGCCGAACCTGCCGACGCGGCAGGTAAATAAACTGGCCCGGCCCGCCAGGGTGCTTACCCTGGCGAGCCGCGTGCCAGAGGTTGCCGACCCCTGGTATAGAGTATGGTAAGACTTCATGCTGCATAAGATTTTCTTTAATATTTCTTTCAAGGCTCAGTTTCCACTATGTGTCTCCACATACTGTTTCTTTTCCTTAGACAATCAGTATCTTGTCTGGTTTTTTTCCTGTTCTCTTTTCATAAACTTCAAATCATTCTCCTTAGAGAGCTTAGTTTCCCAAGTAAACCTATGGGTATATAGGACAGTATGTGTCACAACACAAAGAATAGTTTGGCCAAGGAACTATAGGATTTTGGGGCTTATTTATTTTCCTAGGGTAGAAGCAAATAAGACACATAAGGCCTGATTCTGATCTCACTTATAAAATTGTAAATTAGGAGTAACAGTTTCTAACTGAAATCAATGGAGCTACACTGGCATGAGATCAGAGTCTGACCCATAGAGACCATGATATAAAATAGTTTGGGTAGGCCGTGCAGTGAACACTTCAAACATGGGTATTGTTAACTACAATACAATGGGTAATGGTTACAGCAAGAACAAAGCCCAATTCAAACAATATATATATGGAAATGCAACTTTTGGTGTCAATAAGCTTTTCCAATAGAGGGGTCCCAGAATCTTGCATTAAAATGTACGTTTTCTAGACCTGATGCATAGATGGAGACTGAACCAGTCTTTAAAAAGGTCCCAGTTCATACCCAGACTCTGAGATAATCCCTGGCCTCTGGCAAGTTGGTGTTTACATGTTCCTTTATTTACAGTTAAAAGCTCCCCTTTTAATCTTTGATGATTCCAGACTCAGGAACATCGCAAAGAGAATTTTTTTTTTAAAGGAAAACTTTTCCCTTCTTTACTACCCTTAACACAATCAAACAGGGACACAATCTGGTGTATGTACTTTCCTGGTAACCCTCAACTCATTACAGATAGAGAGTCCACAGACTAGAAGAGTATGAGGTGTATTGTTGTTAGCAGACCTAATCAGCATTGGAGCCACAGGTTCTGGTTCCAAATTTTGAGCATATCTTCAGTCCACTGTCACAACATATAATGCAGCCATTTTTATAATGCAATTTATATGATAAAGTAATTGAGCTTGCTTGGCTATGCTGCCATACACAAAAATGAAAAACAAGTCCTCTTCATCTAAGTTACTTGCTGTAGATTGAGGAAAACAACAAGAATGAACAAATGTAAAGTCGGCCTGACAGAACATCACACATACATCTCCAACATAACAGGCTGCAGCACTTTACAAAAAGGCTATTGAACTCTGCACATAGGAAGATTTCTATCATATGCACTACCCAGGAGCCAAAATCCATAATTGCTTCCTAGCTACATGGATTAAAAAAATGTCAAAAGAAGAGTGTAAAAGTACGACTTATATGGGAAATTTCTGAGTGTTTTTTTTTTTTTAGCAGCAAGATACTCATAAGAAAGTGCATTTGCCACATGCTCCTTTTCCATTTCCTCCTCTACATGTGAGTTTTACTTTGTACAGTAATATTTTTACCTACATAATCTTCAGGCCTATAAAAAGCATAATCATTTTCCTTCCCAGTAATTACATGGTTGCCAGCTTCAATTTCAATTCCATTTACCCTTTCAGAACTCTTATCTTTTAAGAGCTGCTCAATATGTGTCTTCATTATCTCCCCTTTTACCTCGACCAGGTATGTCACTGTTTCAAACCTTCTTTCCCCCCACCCACTTCCTTTCTCCCATGAGAGTTTGAATCAAGCTCTCTCTAGTCTAGGCGTAACATGTTGGAAGTCATTTGATGTGGATTCTTTATTTTTCATGTCTAGTTCTTTTGCTAAATCTGGTTTAAATAAACCAAAGTAATATACACATTGAAAACAAAAGGCATCACATTTCATAAGTACACATATCACCCTTCCAAATAGGAAGTCACATGTAAACACCTGCAGGTTAAATTTTTTGTTACTCAAAACACTACTTAACATACTATGATATCATTCCATAAAATGCCTCCTGGAGTCACTACTTCTGGAAATTACTTTATAGTCATAGAATGAAAATTACATGGATGGAGGTCTGGGACTCTCTATATTCAGCCCTGGACAGGTGCCAAAAACACACTGCTGGACTGTGACAGTATTGAAGTCTGATATCTCATGGAGCAGCAGGGCTAGCAACAAATGCTATACATCATTGCAAAGCTGTTACAATGAGCTTTCCAATGGTGCACAGTATTTATTTCAAACCTTGTGAGGTTGCGAGATATCAGAGTGTGAATGTACATCAATCCAATTACTATCTTGTTCCCCGCTACCCCACCCCAACGTACATTTTGACATGATAGTGGCTGCTATCAATAGATACCAATTCCACAGCTGCATATTATCTGGAAGTTTGAAAACCAACTTTCAAATGTTACAAAAAATTAACCTCTCACTCCATGGTTTGTAAGTTCTCGAGTGCTAAAGTTATGTTGGAACTGAAGTGGGAAGCAAAAACTAGACGATGTAATCAGAATGAGAATATTAAGGTTTCATTATCATAGGACCAATCAAGTCTGATGGACAAGTGCAAGGGCTTTCAGGGCCAGTAGATTTTTCCAAGCAAACAAATAGAAAGTAAAAAGCACTGATCCCTAAATTATAATAAAGCAGGCTAATGGGTAAGGAGAAGTAGTAAAACAGTTACAAGGAGGTACCGGATGTCTTTTTTTACTTTATCCATAGATCTTTAAGGATGGATTTTATTTAATATTACCAAATTAATAGATCAAAATCTCAGTATTTTGCTGCTTAACATGTATATTGTCTTTTTTAGATTCAGATTGTCACAACACACTCAAACAAAAGCCATCTTTTAAATAAGAAAAGATTTCCTATGTTTTTTCACACTAATTATATACAGTAAGTTCTAGGATATTCAATGGAACCTAAGGCTGCAAGGGCCCCAACTCTCATTGAAATTCAATGGAAGTTGGCACCTAATTCCCTGGTCTCCTTTGAAAACCCCAGCTGCAGAGTTTTATGAATAGATTTTCAGGTGTTTCTAAAATAGGCGGCACCATTTGTAGAAAATGATGCTATTCATCAACACAGCTAACTCACCACATTACAGAGCTAGTTCATATGCAGAAGACAGCCTGAAAAAGTAAGTTTCTCTTAGGTATCTAAACTTGTCTGTTTAGAAAAGTTGCATATCCAAGTTAAGGTGAAGTGCTGACACCTCAAGTTACAAGGGTTAATTTAACATGACCGTGGCAGTAATATCTACTGTATGTAACAGGTTTCAGAGAAAGGAAGTGTCCAAATCTTTTCTCAAACATTCTTGCTTTTAACTGCAAGTATAGAAATCCACTTGTGCCACTTCTTTTTCTTCTTCTTCAACAATTAGGTATATATTATGGCTTATACAGTGAAAATCTCACTCTCACTACACCCAACTATTCCCTCACAGCTCATTAGTAGGTCTCCCATTTCCAAATTCCTCACAACACCTTAATGGCTACATTACTTTGTTATCTAGCTATGTTGAAACTTCCATGTGATGTTCTTCCAAAATCTTGTCTTCATCTTGGTCTGTGGGCTTACATGACAACAGAAATTAGTAGCATATAGTAAATGACATGCTATAGCAGTAGTCCCTGCTTTTGGGAATAGAAATTGATTTTATTTTTTGTCATCTTGGCATATGAAGGCTCCAGAGTGTACCCTCTGAAAAGTGTGCATTCAGACGAACAGCAGAGAATTTGGAACGAGCATCATTTTAGGGGGGTGAGAAATAGAAACACCATATGAAAAAATTAAAATGTGCCCAGCTTCTAGAGGCTCTGAAATTTTCAGAAATATAAAGGGATGTTATACAAAGTGAAACACTCCCCAAAGAAACTGATGGATAATTGTATCATTGAAAAGCATCCTTAAGAAAATCACACTATGTACCATGGTTTATCTAGAAATCTATGCCACATGCAGGACCTTTTATAAATTTTAAGGGAACACAAAAAGTAAGGGTGAAAATGCTATTTTGTTCATGGCATTTATATTTCACTTATGGTAACTTCTAAACTGTACGTACATACTTTGAATCAGATTCTGGTTTTGATTGGTTTTACACCGGTGTAATTCCTTTGATTTCACCTGATTACTCATGATTTACACTGATGTAAGTAACAACACAGTCTGGCCCCACAAAATATACACTGTTAGAATCTATCAATAATTGATAACGTCCTTTTGACTGAGCCACACAGTTCACCTGCTTCATTTGATATTAAATAACAAATCATTGAAATTAGCATTATACAATCAAGTTCAGATAGCTAGTGGCTTAAAAGAAATGTTTGGTCCTTATTTACTGTGCTGGAAAAGCAATTTCATTGGCAGTTCCAAATTTTAGTGCGGCCTTATTTTCAGGGCCATTAAGGGTATGTCTACAGTGCAATGAAAGCCCAGTGTTAGCAGAACTTGAGTTAGCAGATCCTGGGTTTGTGAAACTAGAGTTTAAGTGTCTGCACTCATTTGTAACCCCAAATTAGGACTTGTTGAATCCTGGGTCCCAACCTGGGACTCCAGTATCTACACTGCATTATGTGGGCCTGAGTCCAACCACCCATATCCCAGACTTCTTAGTGCCCTCCCAAGTTGTGGCCTCTCTAGCCTTTTGATCATGGTGCAGTGTGGGAAAACTTGACTGTCCAGAGGACAAAGAAAGTCAGCCTGTGGAATTGTGGGATACTTTTGGTGGACTCCCAGAGCATGAGTCTAGTGGGGCAGTGTCTGCACTGCAAAGCAAGAGGGCTTGAACCATGGGTCCTGGCTCGAGTCAGGCTCAGACCCTACACTCACATGGGGTTCTGGGACATCACATCTGAGTCCAGGATTAATGTGATTTGTCTGTAGACAGACGGGTGGTTAGGCTTGAGCGTGAGTTTAAATCCTGGGCTTACTTTGCAGTGTAGACCTACTCTAAGGGATTTGCACAAAACTGAAATGAGCTCAAAATCCACAATTAATCAGTCACTGAGGCAGTTACATTTTTAGACAAATAAGAATTTATAAAGTCTTAGTTGGTTTTCAGAAGGTTTTCATTTTTATTACCTATATTTTTGAGGTCCAAATAAAATTAACTACATTACGCTTATTTACTGCTTTTCAGTATGAGCTAGATGACCATGTTGTGAGAAATGCCAGATCCCCGGAGGAGGAATAAGTAGCAGATCTGTGGGAGGCTTTTATTCTCTACATGGGTGTAGCAAGGAGGCATGGCCTCCCGCAGAGAGTGACAGGGAAGGACCACAACACGCCCACGGTGGGCAGAACCAGGAGAGCCATGTCCGCCCCACTGGAAGAGGAAGGGCTGGACAGGAAGTGGAAGTACAAAAGGTGGGCCCTGCAGGTCAGTTGGGCTGGAGCTGCCAAGGGAGACAGACACATCTCACTGGCCAGAGCTCCCCGAGAAGATAGAGGACCCCCACATTATAGAGGTACCAATCCCCGGGGATGTAGGAAGTAGCCCTGGGGAACTAGATGACCATCTGGTTAAGTGCGGGCCTGATTCTAGGTCAGTGTGTTGTGGGCGGTTCCTTGCTTACCCAGTAGAAGACCACTCTGCCACTGTTAGGGCCCTGGGCTGGGATGGAGTTGGGCAGACCCACGTCCCCACTGCCACCCCACCCCTGGGATGGCAGCCTCCCCATATTAGGCCAGGAGGCATTTGTTGGTGCTCACCCTTATCTGAGCCCCTAGACTGTGCTGGTGCTCACCCTTACCTGGGCTCACACACTGCTTACCTGCTCTGCCCTGATTGCATGTCAGAGCCTACAAACTGTTTACTGCCCTGCCCGAGGCTCATAGACTGCTGTATTGCTGTGCCCGGCCAGAGAGCCGAAGCACTAGGTGCAGCTACTTCCCCCCTTTTGAGCTCACCTTTACAGGTACGTGAGAGCAAGGAGGTATGGCCTCCCTCAGAGAGTGGCAGGGAGGGATAGCCACTGAGCTTACAATGGGTCATTGGAAGATACTTCTAAGGAATACAACACACCTGGGGTATTGCAGGTCCAAGACCTGTGGTTGGATGGGCAGAGTATGGGACTGAGTGAATAGCCCCTCTCCATAGCCTCTTCCCCTTCAAACCTGCATGGAATTTACACCATCTTCCAATGACTCCCTCTTCTACACATTGGGACCATCCCTCTCAGGGAGGATAGGGTTGGGACAATTGCAGCATGGAACCCATGATAGAATAGCTCCTGAGGAAGCTCTGCCATTATTGGGAAAGGGAAAAGATAGGATTGAAGCATTGGACTGTCGTACAAATGCCCAACCCCCAGTGGAGACCCTTGGATCCATGGGACTATCCTGCATGAATTTTAATGTCTCTCTCTGTATGGTGCTCCCTTAACAGCCAGAGTGAAAAGACACTGTATCACTGATCATTGCATATGCAGGTAAGTGTAAAGAAAAAAATAATAATTTCACATCGCTGTGTCATATCCCATGAGAAAACCTTATGGGAGAAAGGTAGGCCTCAACAGCATGATTTATTGTCACTACAGCAAACTAGATTAGATCAGGTTTCCTAAATTACCAATTTACAATAATAGTTTCCCCAATGAAACCTAAGCTGAATAGGGAGATCTACTATACACAGATGGTATCTGCTGCTTTGGGGCATGGAACATGTGTTACAATCATGCTAGATTAATACACCAAATGTATGACACTTACATGAAAGAGTTTTAAGAAGAAAAAAAGAGCAGTAGGTAAGTTTAATTTTCCAGGAGAAGGAAAGTTTTAGTAAGGTTTATTGCATTTTCAGTTGAGAAATACTAACAGGTTGTTAGCATGTTTAAAGATTGCAAATTCACAGTGGCCTTGCATTTTTCATAAATAACACAGCCATACCTCAACTCCAGGGAAAGGCTAAACTAGGTTCTTATCTTGCGTGCAAGATAAAACTTACAAACAAAGCTGAAGCTTGTTCAGAGTCTTAGTAGAATAAGCTACTGCCCTCCCCCGACTTTACAACTTGCTAAAAATATGCCCAAGAAAACTTAATTGTTGTCTCTATGCTGATTTCCACTGTTCCAGCCCTCTTCCGCAACGTTGCTTCCTCTAACTTTAGACATTCTCTAGTGAATTAATAAGTGCTTACAAAAATCAGGGGTCCCATTTGGATACATTGTGATAGCTCCACAAGCTGAACCATTTTGTTTGGAGGCTGCCATCTTGTATTTCAGAATCTAAGATTTCAGTTTAAGAAATTAACTCTCTAGAAGTCATAGTTACCATGAAAACCTTCCAACTGTCAGTCATTGTACTGCCTTAGGCTGCAGACAGACTAATAAATAGTTCGTAAATGCCTCTATACATCATAATGGGGTGTTAATTCAAAAGAATTAAGGTAATTTAAATGGTAATTATTTCACTGCTGATCAAGGGATGTAAGAAAGAAGAGGCCCAATCCTATTATTTATATTGCAGTACCACCTAGGGGCCTCCATCAAGCCCCATTGTACTAGCTCTGACAAGTACATAGCAAAAAAAAAAAAAAAAAAAAAGGTCTCTGCCTTGAACAGTTTACAATCTAAGTATAAAACAAGACAAAAGGTAGATGCAACAGACAAGGGGAGTGCCTGGTAATAATGAGATAATCAACATGATAAGAAGCAATCACACCATAAAGGCTACCTAACCATTGTCATGTTTCTTGTAGGCATCATAGGCAGATGAAAGTTTTAAGGAGGGATTTGAAGGAGGATATTGAGGTGGCTTTGCAACATTTATGGGAAGATCCTGCCAGGCATGGAGGGGCAGCATGGGTGGGAACACAGACAGATGCTTGTTTGAAAATTTAACAAGTGAGAGATGAAGGCTGGAATCATTGCTAGAGTGCAGGTGGCGACTGACATCACAATAGCAGAGAAAAGGTGATAGATAGTGAGAGTATAGTCCATGAAGGCTTTAAAAGCAAAGGTGAGTAGTTTGTGTTTGATATGGTTGTGACGTTGCACTCTATATGATTTTATGAAAATATGCTAATGAGTGTGAATATAATATAACTGGAATATGCTTCATGCAAAAGGTCTCTTGTAAGGTATCATTACAAAGCTTGTAATCTACTGAGTGTGGTCATCCTATTTGTATGTATGTATCATTCTTGTATCTGAAACTAGAAATATGAAATATAACTCTGAGGGCCTATTGTAATTATGCAAAGTGTGGGCCATTAATGGTGGTTTGGAATCTTGATGGCTCCCATCAACCAGGACAATTGACTGTAGATGGCTCTGTTTGCTTGCAGGCCTTCCTGTGAGTCAGGCTGGGAGGAATGAAGGCTTGGGGGTCTCAGAGGACATGTGACCACATCACCTGGTACTGAAATCCATCTTAAACCTGGTGCTTTTCCATTTAGGAGGAGGAGTGGGGACCCAGAGAGACAAAAGATTCCCGCCTTGTGCCAAAGCTATATAAGGGAGAGAAACAGAACAAAGGGGGTAACAATCATGAGAAATCCCCTAGCTACCACCTGAGCTGGAACAAGGGCTGTACCAGAGGAAAGGATTGTGCCCAGACTAGGAAGGCATCCAGTCTGTGATAGAAGCTTATTGAAACATCTGAGGGTGAGATTTTATCTGTATTCAGTTTTCTTACTGTATTAGGTTTAGACGTGCGTGTTTTATTTTATTTTGCGTGGTAATTCACTTTGTTCTGTCTGTTATCACCTGGTACCACTTAAATCCTATTTTTTGTATTTAATAAAATCACTTTTTACTTATTAATTAACCCAGAGTATGTATTAATACCCGGGAGGGGGGCACAAACAGCTGTGCATATCTCTCTATCAGTGTTATAGAGGGTGAACAGTTTATGAGTTTACCCTGCATAAGCTTTATACCGGGTAAAACGGATTTATTTGGGGTTTGGCCCCCATTGGGAGTTGGGTATCTGAGTGTTGGAGACAGGAACACTTCTTAAGCTGTTTTCAGTTAAGCCTGCAGTTTATGGGACGTAGTTCAGACCTGGGTCTGGGTTTGTAGCAGGCTAGCGTGTGTGGCTCAAACCAGGCAGGGCACTGAAGTCCCAAGCTGCCAGGGGTAGTCCCAGCTCAGGGGTAGTCCCAGCACATCAGTTGACCGTCCCAAAGGGGTTTCTGTGACCCAACCCGTCACAATGGTAGAGAAGAACGGGCCAGTGAAGGGACACAAAAACAGTGGTGACATAGAAGGCATGCTTTGCAGCAATGCTTTGAATGGATAAAAGTGGAGCAAGAGTGCATTTGCCAAGGCCAGAGAGGAAGTGGTTACAGTACTCAAGATGTGAAATAAGGACCTGGGTGAGAATTTTAACTGTGTGGACAAAGATCTTAGACACGTTATGCAGGAAGAAGTGACACTATTTAAACACTTCCTGGATGTGAGGATCTAGAGGGAAGTCTAAGTCAAATATATCACCTAGGTTACATGCTGCAAGGGTTGTTTTCAGTGACTGCAAAAGGAGATTGTAGAGAGGGTTTCAAGGGAAAGATCAAAAGCCATGTTTGGGCCATATTGAACTTATCCTGATGGTTGGAAAGCTCATGAAGACATGTCAAAAGGTGGGTTGTGATCCAAGCCAGTCTGGAGCCAGTCAGAGGTATATCTGACAGTCATCAGCATGCAGATGATAGTTGAAGTCATGTCTGTGAATAAAATTGCCCAGAGACAGGATGTAAAGGGAGAAGGGGAGAGAGCCAAGGACAGAGCCCTGTGGAAACTTCACACAGTAGGAGAAGGGATGAAGAAGGGGATCTTCTCAACAATATGCTGAAAGTGATTAGACAGCATGAGGAGAACTAGGAGAGAACAGAGTCACAAAAGCTGAGGGAGGAGAAGATTTCTAGAAGAGCATGGTCAGTGGTGTTGAAGACAGCTGACAGTAACAGAGGACAAGGATGTAGTACTGGTTCTGATCTTTGGCCAGAAATCTTGGTGAGTGGAATGCAAAGGGCACAGGATCAAGGTAGAACTGAAAAACAGGAGCTCCAGACAGCAATTATAGATAGAGCTTAGATATGAAGGGAATAAAGGTGATGGGGCAGTAGTTGGAGAGGTAAGAGGAGATCAGTGGTGGGGTTTTGCAGAACTGCACAAACTGCTCTTAGTGGTATCACATTATGGTATCTCAAATGGTAGTAGAGGGAAACCTTGGTTTCTGGGCAGGCATTGGGAAAGGTATGTTGTTTCACTCACTTCTTTCAACATCTGAAAACAAAAGAGAACCAATAGGAACTAACAAAATGCATATTTGAAAAACATCTTGATTACAGCCGAGTGAAAATTGTTGACAAACATTTTGGGGGTGAAAAATGCAGATTTGGTGACATTGAAACATTTCAAAATGTGTATCAATTTTGCAGAATTGTTTCAATTGAAAAAAACTAAAATAATTCTAAAAAATGAAGTGTTTTGACATTTTCTAAACAAAACTTTTCAATTTTTTTATTTGAAATGACTTTCTAAATTTTTCTTAATTTTAATTTAACTTTTAAAAAATATTTTCAAATGCTTAAAATCCAATTAAATGTTTTGTTTGACCTGAAATTAAACGTCCTTGATCTTTTTGGTTTACCGATTTTTTTTAAAAAAGTTCATTTTGGATTGACACAAAACAATTTAAAAAAAATATATTTTCAGGATTGCCAGAAAACCAAAAAAATCTATTATTCACCCATCTCTAAGCTTGATCTTTTACTTAGAGCCTCTTCCTTTCTTCTTGTGATCACTTGGTGTCTTTTAATAAAATTTTAAGCTTCTCTGAGCAGGAACACAATTATTTAATTTGTCTGTAAAACACTATGCACATATATAGCACTATAGAAATAAAAAGTAATTAAAAACTCAAGATTTCTTTGATTATCTAGTTCACTGACTCCTAAAGCAATAAAATGAAAGCTCTGTGAAATTTCCTTTTTATATTCCTCCGGCAACCTTTCAAATATATTTTTTCTGTGTGTCTGTTGAAGGACTATATACACTTATAGGACTTTAAAAAAAGTAACTGTGCTCTCCTCTGATTAAAATTCCACATAAATTTATATGCAGATTAGGTGTGGGCTTTGGACACTTGGCAAGTTTCCCAATGTGCACTCAGTGATGCAAAAATTGTCTGTCATTGACCTACAGTAACAAAAAGGGAATTTTCAAAATGTTAGAGGTAAAAAAAAAAAAGTGAAAAATAAACAAAAATGGTAGTCTTATAAACAATAGTGGAAAATTAGGAACAGAAGATAATTATTTTTCAATCAGTCTTTACTATGCAATAGAATAGAACTGCCCAAATTGGAATTACATGTAACAATAGAAATTGTTATAAAAATATTAGGAGCTCTTAGAGTAGAAAAATCCCCAAGTTAAAGGAAATGAGAACAGAAACTTTGTGAAACCTAAACTGGTATGCTTATAAATTTTGTAAGTTCAGGTCTAGAGAATGGAAAAATGGTTAACGTAATATCAACATAACATACTATCAGTGTTCCCCACCAAAAAAAGGACAACCAGGAGTAGCTAGACTAATATTCTAGAGACAGCCAGGTACTAATAATCTCAAGTATAGGAACAGCAGCAAAGAACTCCTGAACTGGGGTTTCAGTTCTCCCATCTGGAACTGGAGGCTAATCCTGCAGTACATACCTTGAAGAGATGATGTGAGAATGAGGTCATATTTGTAAAGTGATAAAATAATTTAACATTCTTTGAATAAATTATTTTACACTAAAGAACATCCCAAAATTAAGGGCTGCAACTTTGAAATGGAAGATGCTGGGAATCGTTGCTACTAGAACTCTAGGTACTGGTATACCTCCTTGCTTTTAGCTATCTCGTCTCTAGTATATTTTAATTGTATAGCTTTAGCAGTTGCATCGGGGGTTTCAAACTATGTGAGCAACTCATGCAAGTGAGTTTTCCAAACACGGAGTAGCAATTTCACATGTTACCGAGAAAGATGGGCAGAGAGTCCAGTCTCTGGAGGGACATCTCACACTTTAGATCAGGGGTAGGCAACCTGCGGCACGCGAACTGATTTTCAGTGGCACTCACACTGCCTGGGTCCTGGCCACCGGTCCGGGGGGTCTCTGCATTTTAATTTAATTTTAAATGAAGCTTTTTAAACATTTTTAAAACCTTATTTACTTTATAAACAACAATAATTTAGTTATACGTTATAGACTTATAGAAAGAGACCTTCTAAAACATTAAAACGTATTACTGGCACGCGAAACCTTAAATTAGAGTGAATCAATGAAGACTCAGCACACCACTTCTGAAAGGTTGCCGACCCATGCTTTAGATGATGATTTACCTCTACCCCATCTAACCCAATGGTATTACCTCATGTATTGGGATGATTCTAAACATGCTAAACAAAGAAATACCATGTTTGAGCCATAAAAGGCTAGAAGTAGTTTCTAGACAGCCAGCCTTTCTCTTTTAGAAGATATGGTTGCCACCTTTAGGGACAAATTTCCCTTTGCTGGGGATTACTACCACTAACTCAATAAATTCCTGTATTCTAATCCAATCCACCCAGAAAAAAAATCATCGAAGAAACTTTATTTTGCCTTGTCATATGAAAGTTAGGCCAGAATATGACAAAATGTCAAAGTAACATCTTCCTAATACACTCTTTGCTTACTCCATAATACAAGTACTAAATAAATGGTTGTGACTGAATGCACCCCTGTATTCACACCCTATGCACTACTATAATAATCTTCATACAAAATATGCTTGTGAGGTATCATTTGAAAATAACTCAGTCAATAATATCATGGTGAAATAATGTGTGTAGCAACATTTTATGTAAAGTTATGAACATAAATTGAAATTATGACTGAAATGTGGTTACCAGACAAGTCTGGGAAGGGGGTAAACATGTTCCTCAAAGACAAAGGACAAGCTAAAGCCTCTAGCCAGATGTCATTAAAGTTGAGTGTCAAGTGGTCATTCTTTGGCAACGAAGGGGGGCAGGAACAGTTTCATCTGCCTTTTAGCAAGCAACAACATGGAACCTCTTTCACCACGAGACTCCATCCTCAAAATGGGAAGAAACGTTATTTATGTGTAACCCTCAGGAAAATGCTTTTCAATGGGTGACTGGACTATAAAGTGAGAGGCAAAAGCATCCCAGATATTCTCTCTCTCTCTCTTGCTCTCACTATCTTTCTCACTAATTGACAAAGAAGCCAGCCTTTGGGCGGGGTTTGGACCTGAAAATTTGGTCAGCCCTGTTGCTGGAAATTTATGGTAAGGATTTTAACTTGAACCAAGTCTAGTTTAAGTTTTAGCTACTAAAAAGAGTTTTTTCTTAATTTCTCTTGTAACCATTTCTGACTATAGTACCTTATACTTGTACTCACGTAAATCTCTCTCTTTTTAGTTAAATCAACTTTGGTTATTTTTTTAATCAAAACTAATCCAGTGTTGTGTTCAAACTGAACTCTTTGGGTAGCTCCAGTGAAAAAGCAAATTGTTGAATATTGACCCCCCTGTAAGAGCAACAGACCTATAATATCTGAGCAGTACAGGAGAGGGTTGGATAGTGCAGAACACAGTTTTGGGATAATTCAGGACTATCATGTGTTGGGGTCACCCTGTAAGTGATAATCAAGGCTGGAAGTCAGTGTGTGACTGGAGTGTTACTGGCAAGCTACAGCTATACACAGATTCTCAGGGAGCAACCTGCATGCTGTGTGGATGTTTGTGAGAGGCTCAAGTTGGGAACTACAGCAACAAACCATTTTGAGGCTCCCAAGGTTACAGGGCAGATGGTGACACAATCCCTCACTGGTTGGGATTGCACCCTGGCATTGGACTCCTGCAACACTGTACTCAGCTAAACTAAGAGTACAAAATGTTGGAAGTGTCACCATTCTCTAGCATTTCTATCACATATACTTTAGTCTGACAAAAATAGGCTGCCTATGGCATCAAGTCTGCAATCTTACTTCTCTATTTTAAATTTTCCCATCGCACCATCAGCCAAACTCTGGCTATTAGACTAGATCAGGGGTAGGCAACCTATGGCACGGGTGCCGAAAGCGGCACGCGAGCTGATTTTCAGTGGCACTCACACTGCCCGGGTCCTGGCCACCGGTCTGGGGGGGCTCTGCATTTTAATTTAATTTTAAATGAAGCTTCTTAAACATTTTTAAAACCTTATTACTTTACATACAACAATAGTTTAGTGATATATTATAGACTTATAGAAAGAGACGTTCTACAAATGTTAAAATGTATTACTGGCACGCAAAACCTTAAATTAGAGTGAATAAATGAAGACTCGGCACACCACTTCTGAAAGGTGGCCGACCCCTGGACTAGATGAAGGTACTTACATTTTGTTTATCTTTAACAAATAAACCACAACAAAACCCCCACAACCTGCAGTTTTGGCTGTAATGACTCTTTTTAAAAGAGCTGTCCTGTGCCACTGGTTATATGAAAAGCCTTCCTCTTTAATCAAATGGAAATGGTAGATTATCTCAGCATTATCATGGAAAATATTACTATTAATTCAGAAAAGAAAATATCATATTATAGTTTCTAAATCTCATCTACTTGGCAACATCACTTCTCTACCCAGTTGTCTATACATACTATTCACTTACTTTTCTAAATTCTCTTTCCCTATTTTTCTTACTACTCTCTTAATTTTCAGTTACCTGCTTTCAGTCTCAACTGAGGGCAAATTTTCTGGTATTTCAATCCCAGCTAGAAAGCTGAACTAGGCAAAAAAATAGGCAACTTTTCTTTGGAGCTCTGTAACACGCTTATGTACGCACAGTAAGCTCCCTGGGCTTCAGAAGACAACTAACGAGTGTGGTCTAAATCAGTGGTTCTCAAAGCTGGTCCGCCATTTGTTCAGGGAAAGTCCCTGCTCGGCCGGGCTGGTTTGTTTACCTGCCGCATCCGCAGGTTCGGCCGATTGCAGCTCCCACTGGCTGCGGTTCGCCACTCGAGGCCAATGGGGGCTGCGGGATGGGCAGCCAGCACATCCCTTGGCCCGCGCCGCTTCCCGCAGCCCCCATTGGCCTGGAGCAGCGAACCGCGGCCAGTGGGAGCTGCGATCGGCCAAACCTGCGGACGCGGCAGGTAAACAAACCGGCCTGGCCCAGCAGTGGCTTTCCCTGAATAAGCAGTGGACCGGCTTTGAGAACCGCTGGTCTAAATTATCTCAAACTGTCTGTCTTTAAGGATATACTGTAAGCCATAGAAGTACTAAATAGACCCTCAAATACAAAAGTACAATACCACTTTATCAAAAATAAATTGATTAAACCAACTACAACATGCAGAATAAATCTCTTTGGCTGAAATTTGGAAGCACCTGACATTTAAGACCAGAGACACTATTGCCATTGAAAGGTCAGTTACCAAGAAGTTACCAAGAAGTACCACACAGTAGCATCTAACATACCACTGTATTTCCCCATGCAGTATCTCAGATACCACTGTGTGAGAATTGTAGGTAAATGTTGACTTCTTGATGACAACCACTGTAAGTCTGTGATGATACTTTATGGTAGAAGCCACATGTTTACATATACTAATATGCCTTCAATTAGCCTTATTTATGGGCAAACAGTCAAAATCAAATATTTAATTGCTATTTAGAAGTTCCCTTTATGTGAAGAGGGTAACATATGAAGAGGATTAGTGTATATAATAGATAGTAAATACAAGTAATTGCCTAAGGCTTCCAAGTGAAAAGTTAAGAGTGTGATAACTATATTCCTCTAAAGGAGAATATGTAGGGCAAATCCTAGCTTTTGCTTCTGTTAGTAATAACTCCAAATGGCTATCTGAAATAGAACGCTGTATATCACTATCTAATTGCTTGAAAAAAGTACTTCTAGTGGTCTTTAGAGTAAAATATGAATGAAATCTGCACTGAGACTTGATAAGTACTTTTAATAGACAATTAAACTTTTAAGAACAAAGGAAAGAGCCACTGACAGACACAGAAATGACAAATTGTCTGTTGAAGGACCTTTGTGACTGCACAGATAGAGTTATGATTACAGGAAATGCTTGTGGGGGAGGGAAAACTTACCTATGACAACTAGCCAGTCCTAGAATTTGGACAAATGTATAATATTCAGCCTATTGGAAACTGTTGTGGATCTTTTTAAAAGACCTCTTGGGAAGTAAAGTTACTTTTCAAGATTAAAATTCAATATTAGTGGTGAAGCACATGGCTATTTAAGTACCTAGATAGTAAGTCCATTCATCATTCTTCAAATAGTATTTGTGTTTAGTGTCAGAACAATTTTAGCAAGGAACAATAACTAATTTTAAGGACACAGATAACATGGTACTCTTCCTCTCTCTTTAAACACTGACTACAATAGAGACCATTTAAAGTCACCAACTACTTCAAACTAGTTCTGACTAATGTCTGTGAGATATTACTGTTCTGCTCTCTATTTTGTATGCTAGCCATTCAATTGGTTAAATCCCAGGAGAAAGAAATGAGTTCTCTCTACATATTAGGAATTTACACAAACAAATTCTTACCTTGTTCAATAAAATTCTTTGTCTCCTGAACCTAATAATCTGTTTTCCTCAACAATTATTACTGCTTTTACAAAAAAAATTCTCCAGTAATACAACAGACTTGCTGCACTGATGAAGCTACCCATATCTAACCTGAAAATAAGAAGAGCGACTTCTCATCTCATCCCTGGGGGTAATATGAACATTGGGGCACTTACAGAGAGCTTTCAATTGCCCAGCATACAGAAATCCCAATTGAGATCAGACTGAAAATTCTTTCAAGAAGACACATTCCAACAAGTGATCCTTTTCAGGTAAGAAGATCACTTTACAAAATTATTATTCAGTTTCAGTTACGGGCATAACAGGAAAAAAATCCCACCTTTTGAACTAATGAAATGTCCTAATAAGACATGTATGTGACATCTCAGGCATCAATGCAGAAACATTCTTCATGCAGAAACGTTCTCAGTGAAAGAAAACTTGGATGATTACTAAATGCCAGTCTAAGAGTTAAGACATGAAGCTTGTTGAAATGGAAAGTTATTTAAGTTAAAACACTTGCATGAAGGTCTCAACAAGGTTGTATGTGGAAAGAATATCATTTACTGACTGAGTGAACACCTGCACAGAGAAGCTGGGTCAGTAATGCAGGATCTCTATAAATTACTGCATGTAGCTTGTATTAATTTCCATTTTTCCTCCTCTAGTTCAGGTGCATCTTACTTGTCTTTCTCTGCTTGTTCGTGATAATTCTCTATGTTAAAATAAATCACCTTTTGGGGTGATTTGATGTCTCAAAAGATTGGTAATGGGATCTTTCAGCCTTTACAATTCCAGTTCACATCAATCATGGGTTGATTGTTACCATCTCATGGTGTGCACTGGTCTATATGGAATGAATCTAGTGGTCACATTTATGTTGTGTAGAATATGGAAGCTCCATTTTACATGGGGTTTTGAGGTTTCAAAATGTGTTTTCAATCCAAATCGGAATAACGTAAAATGTTAAGTCCTCTGTGAATGAACAAAAAAGTTTCAGGTCAATTGAAACATTTAGCTGTGACAAAATAAGAACATTTAATTTTGATTTTAACTTCTTTAAATTTTGTATTAGAATATATATGTGACAGAATATACCTGTGTTCACACCCTACACACGATTGTAATAATTTTTTACAAGGCATCTCTTGTAAGGTATCATTTGAAAACTCATAATTTGATTATCAGCATTGTCCTGATTACTTAAAATGTTGTCACACACATTTTACATTTTAAGATTTCCCTGTATGGTATTATTAACACACGTTCCAAACCCTACAGCCCTGCCCGAACAGAAGTTGGCATACACGTTTGTCCTAAACAAAGAAATGTGCACTCTGCTTAATTTGCATTTAAGCAGTAAACAGTCATCAAGCAGGAAGGGAAACAAAGAAAGCTTAAGCAGGTGAGAAAAAGCCAGCAGGGAACATCCCTTCACACAGACCCTGTGTCTCTTAGTTCTCAGCTGGAAATGGTTTTCAAGAGAGGGACTGAAACTATAAAAAGGAGAGACAAACACCCCTTGGGACCCCTCTCTCTTTCCCCGTCCATCACATTCACTGTACCTGAAGCAACAAAGGAAGCATTTGTTGAACTACGGGGGAGAAGCCGTGACCTACAGGATTTGGTCAGTAAGACTGCTGAAAGCATACGGTGAGAAATTTTGCTTGAATCTGATATAGTTTGTTAAGTTAGGCATTAGTAAACATTTTATCTTAATTTTTCTTGTAACCATTTCTGACTTTTATGTCTTATTCGTTATACTCACTTAAAATCTATCTCTGTGTAGTTAATAAACTTGTTTTATTGTTTTTATCTAATCCAAGTCAGTCCCAATTGATCCATGTGAATTGATTCATGTCAAGGATCTCCTGACCCACAGTTCTTTGAATCCTCACCTCACCTCACACTAAGATCAACATGTGCATATATTCAGGAAAAAAAATAATCCTGTCACAGTATTTAATCTCCCTTCTATAGTGAGAAGAATGTCAAATTCTTAACACTGTTTTCCTAAGGGAGAAAAACTTTGAAGCAAAATTTCAAATATATTTTCTTTTTTAATTTGACATGAGAATAAACCTTTAACAACTTTGCCACAGTTCCAATTTATTTATTTTTAATTGTAATTTACTGCTTCCATAAGAACTAATACCATAGAATACATGCTAAGGTGATTTCACATCTTTTAGGATTTGCAAGTTCCAAATCTCCAATATCTCCAGATTATTGTAACCTTCATATTTTGTCATTCCCTAAATAGAAAGATTTGCATAAATACATTTTTATTTGCAACAAAAAGATTTGTTTTTTTATTTCAAAACCAGCTCTGTCAATTTGTGACTTAATTCTGTTGGTAAACTAAACTTTATACACATTTTAATTGTTTCTTTCACTCTTTTCTCTCTCTGTGTATTTTTTAAAGACTTCTTTAGTGAAACCTGATCAAAGTTTTTTATAAAGGGGTTTCCTCCAATAAATCAAACACTTGAAAAAGAGAGACAGCTCACATCTGGAATTAATATCCAAATGCCAGCTCATTATCCTATGCTTTTCTTGTACCTTCAGCTACAGAGTATATCATGAGAAATAAACCTCACACAAACAAAAAATAGACTACATTGTAGATTGTGGCCCACCACTAGCTCTTAAAAGACATCACTGCTCACGTGATGCTGGCTGCTGGTGTTTTGTTCTCAGCTACAAAATTCCATTAAGAGAAACTAAAATTATTTACTTTTTAAAAGTTACTTTTCCATGTAAGCTGTTGCTGTAGTTGCCACAAGGAGAGGAGATGGTCCATGAGGCAATCTCTCTAGGATGAGGTGATCTATGCTATGAAAAATTTTCATAAACAAAGGATTTACCTAATAAATCTCTATTTTTTCTCTAATGTCTTTGAATCACATCTTGTGCTGACTAAACTAAGCCAAGGCTCCATAGTGTTTGCAGCCAGGCCAAAGGAAAATGGAAAAAAAGATGTCTTGCAAAAGTCTTTCATTGCTATATACTGCAGTGATAGTTACTAGACGAGAAATGGACTTTGTCAAGGTTTGTGAAGATGACTCTTGTAAGCAAAAATATATAGGGAAAAGAGCTCTGACAAACAAAATAATTAACTAGGAATGTAATTTACTTTCTGCTAACGAATAGAAAATAGATGTGTTCAGCTCACAAGACGTATTCTTAAATTGTATTAAATTAAAATGTATTAATCAAATCATTAATTTGTACTATACCTATAAGAGTAATTCTTTGCCCCTGCTGGGGAATAAGAAAGGAGTGGCGGTGGGTACGTCCAACTGTATGCATTTATCTCACTGTGAATGTGTGGTCCTTGAGCTGAAAAACCCAGCCAAGCAAGAAGTATAAACAAAATCCTGTTAGGGTCACATTGTGAACCTCTCTTATTCATGCTGATGAGCAGTTACACACAGGAATAGACCCACTGACTCCAATCTCCAGTGGGACTACTCCTGTAGGTAACTGGTCACCAATATGAATAAGTGATTAACATTTTATTCCTTGAGTTTATTTTGAATCTAGCTTCCAAGTTTCCTCTTTTGACTTGATGCAAACAAAAGTATCTTGGTCCTCCTTTGGGTGGGAGAAAAACCACAGAAATCCAACGTTTCAACCTCCAAACCTCTCAATATCACAGAGAAAAACTAAGTTGTGGCAAAGAATACAATGTGGAACACCTGCATTTTATTAAACATCATGCTGCAATAGACAGACTATAATCGAGTTCTGAAAAATCTGTTTTTAAAGAGGTTTTCACTCTGTGTGACTTAAGTAAACCAGTCATAGTAAAAATATTAGAGAAAACCCCAGATATTCCATGATATCCAACCATAAGGACTCCAACCCTGCATGTATTGACATCAGGGTTTGAATTCAGATCCCTAGTACAAATATCTGCAATTTGACCTGAAAGAGTGGCACAGCCACAGTGCAGAATGAGACACATACTTTGCTGGTGGCATATATGACTATGTACTAGACAGCAATCAAATACTGGAAAACAGGATTTTTCAGTTCTATTCCTGGATCGGGGCAGTGTTGCTTAGTGAATAGAGAAGTAGTTAGAAATATATGAACTTGGTATACTCTTTCTGATAGGCAGTATGAATGAATGATGAGACCTGGGTTTTAAATAGAGCTGTTCAGAAAATAGATTTTCCATCCTTCCCCAAATGTTGAGATTCAAAAACACCAAAACCAATGAGAGGACCAAATTGGGGGAAAAAAGCCCCCCCCCCCCCCGCCTCTCAAAAAAGATATTTTTTGTGTGTGTAAAATGAAATTCTGAAAAACAAATAATTTCAGATCAGTTGAAATGTTTTATTTAAACACATCCAAAACTTTTTGTTTTGATTTCAACCTCTTCATTTTTAATATAAAATAAAATTAATTTGGACACAAAAAGTTATTTTGATACTAAAACAAACTTTTTGTTTAAAAAATATCAAAGTGGGACATTTCAATTGTTTTCCTAAGCAAAGTTTTATCAAAATCAATATGATTTCATGAAGAAATTTGGTTTTGATGAAATCCTTCTGGCTAACTCTAGTTCTAACGCCTAGCATTCTGCCAGATCTGACCCTGCGCAGTCTCTCAGTTAACTTACTTGTCATAAAGGAGTAATGACAAGTGCCTCTCCTGTAGGGTGTATATATAGGAGGCCATGCTACATAGTAAGGGTTGTGAAATGCACAGAAATAGCAGCAGCAATAAGTGTCAAAGAGATGAGTTTTGGAACTCCTAACTAGGCCTGATTAGAAATTTTTGGCTGAAACTTTTTTTTTTTTTTTTTTGGTCAAAGAAAAGCAGATTCGTTGACATTCAAATGTTTGTGGAATAGTGTTTGCTTTGACAAATTTCTCAAGTTGAAAAATTTTAGAGGTTTCCAAATTGTTAAAATCTTTAGTTTTGAAATTTCTGAAATGAAATTTTCCAGTTTTCTTGTCTGAAACCTTTTTTTCATTTAGAAATATAAGCTAATTATAGTAAAAATTAAAAAATGGTCAAAATCTAAACATTTTTTCCATTGACCCAAACAAACAAATAAATCAGATTTTTTGGTTTGCAAAAATTTTCAGGGCTTCTACTTTTTGTCCCAGTTTGCAACAGGAACTTTTTTTGATACTTTGAATATTTTTGTGGGGGAGGAAATCCACTTCCCAAGCAGCGCTACTCCCTTAAGGTGCACAAAGAATGTGATTCTCTTTTTTGTTAAATGAAATTTTTGGGGGGAAAATCATGCCGCAGGTCAATCAAAACATTTTATTTGAATAAATTCAAAATATTTTGTTTAGATTATGACTGCTTTCTATTTTTAAAATAAACTAAAGTTTATAAGAGAGAAAATATGAATCACCTGATGTAGTGGTATTATGGAACAGAAAGACTACATCAGCCAAATTGTGAAATGTACTGCAAAACCTGTGACACTTGAATTATGAGCAAACCCCCACTTTTCAGGGTTCACATAAAACAGCAGTCTATGATTCTTCCTTTCCTCAGCAGATACTTTGGTTGTTCAACCAGTCCCAGCAGCTAACTGCCTCTTCCTTTTTTTATGTTCCAACTGGTTTCCTGAGAGGTTATATAATCTCCAGCTGCTTCTGGGCCCTGCTGGTTAATTCTTGTCTCAGGACATAGAACAGCAGGGTTTTCTGAACTGGTCACCATCCTGACCCTTCCTGGGCCCAGTCATATTCCCTCTTAGCCAGGTCTGATCTCTTCTGGCCTTACCCACACTCCCTAAGCTTCAGAGCCAGGCTCCAGCCTGCGCTGGGATTTCATATCACTGTCTACATAGCTATTTTTAGAGTGCTAGCTCAAGTCTGTTGATCCAGGCTGGGAGGCTTGCTTCTGTGCATACCTACATATGCTGGGGGCTCAGGGAGTGACAAACAAACAACATAGATGTGCCAGTGAAGGAAAGAATGAACACATGCAAGAAAAAACATTCTCCCCCTCCCCTCCCCAAAAAAACAAACAAGAACAAACAATAATAATAAAAATAAAATGCTTGGCTACCGAGATAATCTTAGCAGGGCCTCAGGTTAATTCCAGAACATTATCCACACTTTAACCTGGGACAGCAGCCCTGTAAAATTGCTATCTAATGGAGAGGACCATTCCAATAGTGTTGTGCAGCTATCCCACTCATTACTGAGAGAGACTGGGGGGATTTTTACAAGTCCTGTTCACCAACTTGTTTCAGTGTTTGGGACACAGTACATTTTAAAATTTGGAACTACAGATAAAATTATTTTAAGGAAAGTTGCAAATCAAAAGGTATAAAACACATTACATTTGCTCCATATGTTATATCAATTGCTAAGGCTTTACAACTTTGACAATACCCCTTAAAGTTAAGAGGTTCGTGTTATATATTTGACCCTACTTTGGTTCAAATTAAAAAGAATTGGGGTCGTAACTACTGGATAATCCCAGGTTCTTCCATGCAGCTCAAAAAATGCCCAGCCATCCAGTATTCTGCCCTTGTGATCCATAATATGCCTCACTAGAAAATGCAAAGGCAGAATTAAGGTGCAAATATGTTTAGTGAACAGAATAGGTAACTTTTGCACCTGATATTTGTGTCACCAATGAATTTATGAAATATCACAAGGTGAACAGGACTGAAAGCATGGTCTGCCTGAAACAGAAGGCTGATGCATCTTGTAATGGCATATTTAGTCATTTAATATGCAATATATGATTGTTATATGGCTTTAAACATGTTAATAATGCTCTACATATAGTATCACATCTAAAAAAGTCTAACAGGTAATTACATTAATATAATATAATATAATCCTGTCATTTATTTTTTCACATACACTCCATTCATATTTGTTTGATCTTTTTCCACAGTGATTCAATAACATGTAGCTGTTAATGCAATTAAGATGACTTATTTTTTACAGAGAATATGATATGACGGGATTTCAAATTAGTGCATTATTATACCACAAAGTAATTTATTTTATATGGTTTCATGAGATCTCCTGTAACAAAACTGTGCAATTAAATATCTTATCAAGACTGATCATGAGCTCATAACTTAAAGAAGCCTTCATTAAAAATGCTTATCTTTCTCAACAGTTTTCCTACGTTAACTAAAGTATTATTGGTTTAGAACACTGATGCTTAAGGATTTACCAATATATTGCAATGGAACACTTGGAACAGTTTGTCTCACAATTAGATGAACACAAAAATATACTGCTAATTTGAAGAGAAATATTGTTGGAAAATTACTGACAGTATGATGGCCAAGAATCATTAACAATCTGGTGCTTATTCTTGAACAGGTGTACAATTTAATTATCAAAGCCAATGGGCAACAGCAATGCCAATTTCTGAGAAGCAAAACATTGCCGGAGGTTCTGAGCCAATGAATGAATGAATGCTGCATTCCAGCCAGACAATCCAGGTTAATCAGGAGTAGTCAACAGTGCTATGGAAAATGCTGTGGGCAAGAAATAAAATGCTACTATAGTTTTCCTATAGTGAAAGTATGCAGTATTGTCACACTAGTTTGGGGGGCAACAGATTTTTGTTGGACTAGTTTGCCCTTCCTTAGCCCCTGAATTCATGTCCAGAACATATGCAGAAGAGCAAAAGGTGAGATTTTTAATCGAATGGCTACATATTGTTACTAGAATGTTGCCATCTGGATTCTTTTAATGGCTATCTGTTAAAGGAAAAATACATTTTAATTTAAATTGGCTGAAATGAATAATTATTTGTTTTGGTTGCATAAGTGTCATTTTCTTAGGATTTTTAGCTTACAATAATTGAGGACACAGCTCTAGTAGATGCTGTTCTCTCAAGAAGAACAAAATAAACTGGTGCGCCTTGTTTAAGAACCAGAATAAAATGTCACTAACACATGAATCACTTGAATTTCATAAACATTAAAATACTTATACAGGAAGACAGTTTTAGTCAGCTTTTTTCCCCTGGCAATTATATATCTTTTTCTCTCTAATAGTTCTGAAGTCATCCTCTCATGTCAAAGAAAAATTAAAACTTGTTTGATTAGTAAGGAAATCCTTTTTCATTAACTTTTATTTCATTTTTTTCTGCTTTTTCATTAATTCCCTGGCTCCTATAAAGGTGCATGACTTCTATTATTCTTGATTATTAAGAAAATTTAGAAGAAATCATCCTCTCTGCAGTACTAAAAACAGATTACATAATCAATTTTGGACAGACTAGAGGGAACAATCTTATTGACTAATAGGTTTCCCAATCTCAACTTTTAAGGATGTTCTGATAATGCAAAGTTACATACTGTATTCATAAATGCACATATTTTCTAAGAAAAACTAGGATCGTTTACTGTATCAAGGCCCTGGACTTGTGTGCACCTCAGTACCCTTGTGAGCACGAAGTCTAAAAACAAACATTTGTTCTCAGGGTGATTTAGCTCAGATTGCTTTTCTCACTCCTGTCCACATTATAGAACCAAACCTCTGTCCTGTGAGTGAAAAATGAGAAGTTATTCTCAAATGTTGCACTGACTTATACCACATTCAACCTGCTGAAGTTACTGGGATTGTATAGAATGAAAGTCTGCAGAATTTGGCCCTTTGCCCTGAAAGTTTGAGCCACAAGAAATGGGACATGTACCACAGAAAATTCTAGTTTTGAAAAAAAAGGGCATTTTAGTTGAAAAATCATTGAGACAAAAAAATTCCAACCAACTGTAATAATTATACTTGGTATTGTTGGTATATTTGGTATTATCAATATGTATGCTGCCTCCTCGGTGGCCTCTGAAGTGGCCATGCAGAGGCCCTTCTTCAGTTTCTTCTTCTAAAGGCTTCTTTGAAAAAACCCACAGCGTGCTTTGGCTGCTCCAGTTACTCGGCCCTCTGGCATAAGTCTTTTAACTAAAGTCCATCTTCCAGGGTACACTAGTACAAAAAGACAAACAACCCCGCCCCCCCCCCCCAAAAAAACCAAACAAACAACAACAAAAACCGAGTCTGCACACCAGCCTCAAACTGGATCCAGCCCCTGAAGGTCTGGTCTGTTTTCCACTCAAACACTCTTCATAAAACCTTCTGGCTCGGTTTTCAGCCCTTTCCAGACTCTTTTCGGGGTCTCCCTGTCAGCCCCTCTTAAGCTCATTTGGGTCATTCCCTACTCATTTGCAGAGCAGCAACTTCGAAGGCCTCCTTCTCTAGAGTCTCTCTCCCCACTCTCCTATGCCCCCTGCCCCCACAGAAGAGGATTTTCTCCCTAGAGAAAGTGGTCAGCAGAGGTCTTTTCCCTCTAATATATCTTTTCTTATGAGAGAAGAAACAGATTATAAATTATCCTCTTTCCTAGGACCTTGTTGGCTGGGAGAGAAGAGAGTCTGCTCCACCCTATTCTACATAGCTCTTGGGCCTGGGCCTTTAAAGAAACTTTTATTTGGAAATACATACTAATTATCATCCTGTGACCACTTCCTCTCTCCCCATATGTGCTCCAAAACACTGGAATGGGGTTTGACTGGTGCCAGTGCCTGTTCACTCTTAAAGGGGAGAGAATGCCCTGCCCCAGGTATACATTTGAATGTTAGGTATTGTGACAGGGTCAGGCCAGATGGCTACAGGAGAGTGATAGAAGGCAGATATATTAGCCCCAGGTTAAATAGGTCCCTTTTCTCTGGATAAGGTAACAGGGAAGGTTCCAGAACAATCAGGAACTTTCTGGAAACAATTAAGGCAGACAGGTTGATTAGAACACCTGCAGCCAATCAAGAAGCTGCTAGAATCAATTAAGGCAGGCTAATCAGGGCACCTGGGTTTAAAAAGGAGCTCACTTCAGTTTGTGGTGCGCGTGTGAGGAACTGGGAATAAGAGGCGCAAGGAGGTGAGAGGGTGTGCTGCTGGAGGACTGAGGAGTACAAGCATTATCAGACACCAGGAGGAAGGTCCTGTGGTGAGGATAAGAAAGGTGTTTGGAGGAGGCCATGGGGAAGTAGCCCAGGGAGTTGTAGCTGTCATGCAGCTGTTACAGAAGGCACTATAGACAGCTGCAATCCACAGGGCCCGGGGCTGGAACCCAGAGTAGAGGGTGGGCCTGGGTTCCCCCCAAACCTCCCAACTCCTGATCCAACACAGGAGGAGTTGACCCGGACTGTGGGTTCCACCAGAGGGGAAGATCTCTGAGGCGAGCAAATCCGCCAATAAGCGCAGGATCCACCAAGGTAGAGGAGGAACTTTGTCACAGTATACACTCCGTAATTACATGTAACAAATGTGTACGTGCATCTTTTAAGTTTAGCTATTTATACAACACTTACATTTTGTATTGAAGCTAGCACAGAATGCTGAAGTCCTTTTATTAAGCAGAGTTACAAAGTAGACCAATGCTTCGGGATCTCCACTGACTTTAAACAATCTGCCAGGTGGAATTCAAGGTGTAAGTTTTAACTTATAAATCCTTAAATGGTTTGGAATCTGATTACCTGAAAGGTTCTCTCTCCTCTACCGCCACAGTTGAGATCAACAGAGGCACTCAACTGGTGCCTCCTCAATATAAATGAGGGACCCGCAGGCAGCGCTCTCTGTGAATGGTCCTTGATCCACCTGAACCTCTTCGCTCCCTCCTGACACCCCGATCTTTAAGGATGTTAAGGCGGTCATGGGCTGAAAGAGGTCTATGGGAAACCCTTTACAAAAATGATAGGTTAGGCCACCAGAACACTGTAGTTGCATTTTACAAAATTCAAGAACTATAATAATAATAGTTGTACTTAGACACACTACATAAGTATCTTTTATACCATGTGTCAAAAAGCTGCAAGATGGCACATCATTTTTATTGTGCCAACTGATGAAGGAACTAACTTATTACAGGTCATTCTGCATGTTGAAAAAAAATCAGATGTTAATAGAAATAGGCTCAAACCAAAAATTCACAATTGAACACCAGCAGATGCTCGAGAAATTCAGATCCAGATATGTTCTGTTTCTTTGAGGGGAGAAAAAAAAATAATTGCCTTGTTCCTATGAATGCAGTCTTCTAGTCCTCTAACTTCAGCGTATGAGCATGAGTAATTCCTCTGAAATAGGGGTTGACTGAATAACTGATGTTACTAAAATATTTTCCTAGAAGGTAGCTTCAGGAGTCAGCTGAGAAGTGGGTTAACAACTCCTCTTAACAACATTTTTGGGAGGACTTGTATTCTAAATGATTTTTAGATGTGTAAGTCATTACTGGGCTTTGATGAAAATGAACACCACAAGTAGTTTTTATAATATATAATTTTTCAGAAATAGAATATAGTGACCTGCATTAGGAAATCTTCAGAGCAATTCAGAAACCTGATAAAATTGTGCAGTAGATTGAGCCAAACTCTTATTTTTCAATAAAAAAAAGCAGCTGTGTTAAATGGACTTATGCATTTATGCAGTCTCTTCACATTAAAGATGTGACTTTTGAACCTTTGCTAAGTAACTTAAAAAATCCTTTGCAACCCCATCTCACAAATGAAATGAGCTAAAGTGCTCCTTGACCTGGATTTTTTATGTACTGAACTAAAGTTGTGTGTGTGACAGGTCTCTCTTTCAAACCACGAAGAGAAGAAAAATCTGACAGAAGTTAATAGGTATATTCCCATAAACTAAAGCTATGAAAGATGTTAAAGAAATAACACAAGGTCAGGAAAGTATCTTAATAAGCAACAGTCATTTCTGATGTAACTTCTCTGCCCCTTTGTGTTCATGTGTACATCAGAGTATTCATTTCCTGCATAATTAAATTTATTTTGTTTCTAATGTTTTCTATAAAGTATCAGCAACGAAGACTCATACATAGAAATGGAAAACATTATATAAAGTAATTAGAGACACTTCAGTGTTCAGAGCTAAAATTCTGACAGACCTTTGTCACAATTTAATGTATGGAATGCACTCAAGATTTTTATTTTATTTAAAAAAAAATCACACTTTGTTTTTACAAAGCATCCTCTGTCTCAGAAATACAGATGCTAATGCATTACTCATCACAGCAGTCCTGAGAACAAAGAACTATCATCATCCCCATTTTACAGAAGCCACAGAGAGGTAAAGATTGCAATATTAGTTACACACACACACAGAGCATATACACTGACTTTAGAGTTTCTCTTGGCTTCCACACACCTAAAATTTTGATAACTTGAGGATACAGGGAAAGTTTAGGGCAGAGCGGGACAGAACCCTGAACTCCCATCCCCCAGACCCATGCTGAAACCAGAAGCCCATTCTTCTTAAATATAAAATTATTCTTTTAAATATTCCACTTAGTTGCTGAAAAATTTAAAAATGTAACCTTTTCATAGCAACAACTTTGTGAAGCATTTTTTGTGATCCTCTATTGACTTTGTAAAAGCAATTTACACCATAGCCATGCTGACAATTGATAATGCATATGAACAAATATTCTTTATCGAGAGAGACAATTTGGAAGCAAAGAAGTCAAGAACGTCTAGTTCTGTCTATTTTATTTTCATTTAAATAGTAACTCATGATACTTATCCAAGGTTGTAGGTGTTGTACAATTAAATCTGAAAAGTATTATCAATTCAGCATGGACATAGCCAATCACCACCTACAATAACTCTTTTCTACCTCTTAATTATCTATCTCGTTCCCTACCTTCTAATAGTACAAGTCAATCTCTGAGCAGTTACAGCCATAATGTTCTGGACCTCCAGATGGATATCTACACTTTACATTATTTGAGGTTAGCAGCTCCCAGTATTTTATTCAGCAGATCATTGCATATGCTAAGACCACAGTCAAATCCAAACTAAACTTTGTTTTCCTTACACTCACTTCATAGCAAAGGCTCTCTCTTTATCCTGTACAGTGAATGTGCACATTTCTAGATCTTAGTTTCATCTCTCCTTATTTATATTTGTACAATAATCAAAGCCACTGTGTATCGTGTTTTTAAAAGGTGAATATGTTGAGCTTTTGCAATATTTCCTCATAACATAATTCTCCATACCCCCCAAGTAAGCCTTGTTTTTCTCCTGTGTCCCTTCTTAAAACCTTATCTCTACTGTTTTAATCTTTGTGACAAGAATCTGTCAAAAAAGTAGATTATCCACATCAGTCCCAATTACAAATTCAGTTGAGCAATTACAAACTTTTTCAGGGCATGAGCCATGTCCTTAGAGGAAGGAAATATGCAATTAAGTCAAGGAGCCTGCAAACATATTCTCTTATGGTTCATGAGACAAAGGAATATAGAAAATATCAGAAATGTGCTTGCATGTTGTGATATAAATATATATCAGCAATATTGGGTGTAAAAGTGTTTTAGGTTTGGTGGGGATTTTTTGGTTCATCCTAAAGAATTTATAACAGTCAACAGTATTGTCACAAAACCACCACCCCCTGCCTGACTTAATAACAATAGGACTTGAAGAGACTGATATGAACTTTATGAAATGAGTGTGCCAGTGCAATACAAGAACAGAAGCTTTATAGCAGAATAAAACAAAAACAATTTCCCCAACCATCTTTGAACCACTGGCTGTACTAATATGGTGTGCTGTTATATGCATCACATAAGCATGGGTTTAGCTGACATTTGTCAATTTACAAAAAAGGATTAATCTGGCCCTGTTTGGAGCACTATTTACCCCAGGCACCCATAGTTCACATTTTAATTTAAATTTCATTAAAAAAAACAATGGTCCTATCCATTGCACCCTCTATTAAAAAAATAGTAACATTTAAAAATAATTATTTTTAAAATATTCTGGTCTTGGTCATGACCCTCAGAATGTGGGTGTGCATCACTGCGTAGCTTTTGAAAAGATAATGGAAAACACAAGAGCAGTAGCTGAATTAACACTAATGAAAAAAAATAGAGGAATAGCTGATTTTTCAAGACATGCAGTGAGTGATGTATGCCCATTGCCCTGATATCTGAGGGCAGGACTGTGCCTTTAGTGTGCCAGTATAATATTGTTCATGGTCTTAAAGGTCACTAAAGATTTTACTGTTCATACTTGAAAAGAAACCGCTTTCTGTAAGTGCTTGGTTCTCTGCAGCAGATCCAAACCTTTCACTTCTCATTGCGAGTCAGAATTTCTCAGTACTGATGGGAAATCCATTGGCAGTTAGTGGCAAGAATGTCAGACACAACCAATATAGGAAAAAAAGAGGGGGCTTAGATATTAATATGCTGTGATTATGCCTACAGAGGCTGCAGGATGTAAGAGGCTGAGTCAGTAGGGGACAAGGCATCAACAGGGAGGCCAAACTCCAGGCAGAAGGTGTTGGGATGCAGGAGGCAGACCTGCAGCTGGGCAGAGCCGCTCCTCCCTGAAACGGGGATGGGGACTGAGAGAGATTCTGTTATTTTTAATTTATCAGGAGAGAAAATGCTGAACTGGAGTTGAGGCCTGGAGGGATTATTAACTTGGACCCCAGGTAGTGAATGTTTAATTTCCTTTGGGTTGAGTGGAGTTTAAGTTCTGATGAAGGGGAAAAGACAGGGCAATGAAGAGGCACCCCAGCCATAAGGGGGCACTCTGAAGGCAGTTCACCCTATTACAAAACATATACGGCAAGAACGCTAGTATCATAGTATTAATCAAAATGGAAAACAAAACAAAACCATACACCTGATAGGTTTGACCATTTAGATTATTTGAAAGTACTTTGGCCTCCGTAGGCATTTCCAGATGTAATATATTTCTTCTGGTTTACATCTCATGCCAGCCTCTTCAGCAGTGTCTCAAATAAAGGAGGTTTAAAGATTAAGTGCTATTAAATAAGAAAAGCCCACCAAACTGAGTAATTTCTAAAGCTTGTCATCACCTTCTTCCTTGAGATACCAAGCAGTGAGCCCTCAAATGGTTTGATGAGTCAATTGAGTTTAGATAAGCATGTAATGAAATGAGCAAAAGTAGATTTCTTAGGGGCAAACAATTGAAAATTAGTATGATGTGGTAGTGTAAAAGGGAGATTGCGACATATTTACCATTCATATCAGAAAAGCTACAGGTTGGCATAGTATTGTTAGGTTTATGGCTTGTTCTCTCTCAGCGATCACATTTCCTGAATCTCTAAACGTGTCTTTTAGGCAATGAATGATGAGCTGCCAAAATAGGTAGTGTTCATAGCCACAAGTTCTGAAACAAACTCTTTTTATGGAATATCAGTATAGCAAAAGTCTTCCTTGATTCATTCCACTAAGTTCCTGTTAAATAACTCTTCACCCTGGTAGAGAAGGAGCAGCAATACACACATCAAAAGAGACATTTCAATTTAATTTACCACTGATGACTCCAGAAATGAGTCACTATCACATACTTTCACAAAATCTATTTGAAAGTGAGTGATCTTTCTTACTGGAGTACTCCCACTGCATGTGATTCAACAGAAAACAAAGTTATCTGAGAGACTAGGCTGAGAATTTGTACTTAAGTAAGGGATCCAGTATTTGCTTTTTGGTTCCATAGCAGGATGTCTAATGAACATTCACATTAGGAAGAGGAAAAACAAAGTAATTTTTGCCAAGGAGGAGGATTAGGGTGCCACAGCTTTTATGAGTCCTGTGCACTGAAGTTTCTTGCTATTCCTTTTGAAAAAATATTTTCAAATTGGATTAACGGGTCAGCTTTCAGGCTACCTATTTTGCTGCTAACTAACACTATGCAATCTCTACACCAAAACCTTTTCCTGTAAAAGGCCCATTGCTTACTAAACACAAGTGCAGCTAAATCAGGGTAAGCATTTTGTGAAAATGTCTCTCAGGATGTCTAGTACTTTGTTTTCATAGGCCAAAAATACTATTAAACATGTCCAGGTTGAGGTAATGAAGACAAGCGATGAGATCATGATAAGAGTCTTCTTGACCACTGAACTTGAGTTGATCAACAGGAATATGAGATACAGGCATGTGCGAGTGTCCAATCTGATCTTGTGAGAGGTTGCTACTGACTGTTTGCACTTGACTAGTTATATATAGCTGTAGGATCTTCCGTACTTAGTTTTATCTACTTCTTCCCCTAGGAAAGATATGCTTAATTTTTGAAAAATAAAAGTCACTAAAATTCTTTAAAGCTTGAAAAAGCAGCTCAGGTTGGGTTTGAGTTTTAGGTAAGGCTGACGTCAATTCTTGCTTCATGTATCAGTAAATCTGCACATTTTGCCTTCATCTGTGTTTTGCTTTTGACTTGTGTGTGATTTCTCATTACTTTCAGATATTAATGGCTACAATGGGAGACAACATTAAAGATAAATCCATTCCATTAAAGCTTTTTATTACAAATTCAGCCATGACAGGGCAGGTATCAGTCCCAATTACAAATTGAAATGGACAGCCTTCATGTTAGCTGTGATGCTCAGTAGAGAAATAGTAGAGTAAACAAAGCTTCTCTCCCATCCAAAGAACAGAATGCAGTGTAGGCGAGATTGTGGTTTTAACCCACTCCCAGCAGCGTAGAGAGCACAGAGCTGCTCTGCTCCAACAAATGTTCTGGGAATCACTGTGCCTGATCCCCAGCTCCCTGGACATAAGTGTCAGGATAGCCCCAGCTACAGCCTTTTGAAAGGTGGTGCATACATTGCCTCACTGTACTTTTCTGGCTCAGTGCAGAAAGGCGTGTCTCCCTACCTATTTGAGGAAGCTATATTGGTGCAGTTGGTTCCAACTTTGCACAGTTCTGTATTAATAGTTGGGGGATAAACACTATTGCATTGGACATAGGACTGTCACAGTAGATATAGGAAATTTAGCTTAAAAAAATATAAGGTTAAAAAAAGTCATCCAAACTGGATTACACAGTTTGGGATTTGTCCCCTCCACACTTTCCCCCTCCCCCTCTTCCCCCCCCCATGTAGCACAATTAGAAGGTGCTAATAGGTGCTTACAGGTTTTCCTTTCATGTTTGCTTTTGCATTTCTGCATTTCTCAAGGGCAAACATCCATTTTAAATTATTCAGATGGCTCCCTGTGTTATAAATTAGAAATGCCAAAGGAAAGTAAGGTTATCAGCCTATGAATATGGTAGTAGTGTTGAAATATCCGGTTGGTTGCAAAGTTTGGATGTCAGTTCTTGGAATCTGAACGATAAGGACAGTTCTGAATTTGAATGCTGTTCAGTGAAAACAATGTGTAGAACAGTTCTCATTTATTATTCAAATGTACTATGAGGCATCACGTAAAGAGGACCTTTTCCTTCATCTTGGTTTTGAATTTGAACAAGTGATTCATAGATTGGTGAATACAACCTGAGTCCTTCCTGTCTAATCCTAGAATAAAAGATGAGTAGTTTCATTTTTAGTCTCTCTCTGACTCAGTATGTGGCACCTGGTTACATCTTGGCTTTTCAGTTATAGCTCCAATTACACAATGGGTATTATACTTGCTGCATGCAAATGCTGCTGTTTTGAGTATGGTGCACAGCAATACACGCTGCAAGCAGTGGGCCAGATCCTCCCACCTGTCCATGTGTAAAACTCCTACTGAGGTCAAAAATCTGCACAAAATGTGCACAAACATCTTGCAGGATCTGGCTCAATATTCTATTTCTATTTTCATTGGGATGAAATAGCTTTCATCCAGAAGTTAGAGCCCTACAGGTTTTGTCACAGATCATGTCTGAGTTTCGTGACCATTGTGAAGTCTAAGAAAGATTCAGAAATCAAAAGTTTCTCAGATACCTCATTAGGAACTCTCTTTCCAAGATATGTGACCCTGAGTGAAATCCTGGCCACAGTAAAGTCAATATCAAAACTTCCTAGCCCCATTAAACTTGATGGATTTCATGCTCTGTTTTGACAAGTTGGCATTTTGCCATTATAACCTGTCTTTCACTTCTCAGCCTGAATACAAGATCCACTACAAGTGTCCTTTTTATAAATATGCTTTGCTAGAATGCCCACACTCCCTGCCTCCATAGGCGGAAGGTTCCTCATGCCCCCCCCCCCTCTTTTGGGGCACATTTGCATTTAAATTGCTGCTGGAATATGGGGAACATATTACCATTTAACTTCTTCCTTTTATTAAAAACTTGTCATATCAATATTCAATTAGTGTGCTTCCTTTTGCTATTAGCACAGCAGTACAGTGAGTTAATTAGTCATTTTAATAAAAAGTGACTGTTTCTTAAAAGATAATTATTAAGCAGAAAATTATGGCTTATCAGCAAAATATTAGCTTTTTGCTCTTGAAATTAATTTGAAAGTTGATTTGTCTCTATAAAAGACCATTAGATGCCTTCAATTTTCTCATTTTCCCTTTGTTGGAATTTTCATGCTAAAATAGGACCACCAATATTTTTGAAGCCACTTTCAAATGGTGTAAGCATATTAAGATACCTTTACAGAGTCAGTATTTTCACTATGGAGTTATGCTTGCTCATTGTATGTTTAAGTAACTTCATTTAATCAATGAAGCTTATTTAAATTACCAATTCAGCGTATGGGACAAGTTGGCATTTTTCATTTTCCCTACTTCCTGAATCAAAGCTTGCATTGGAAAGCAGATAAATCATCAACTATTCCAGAGAGAACTGCAAACATGTCTGGAAGTAGAGAGGACCAGCATTTGATTACCACATATGTTAAGTGCCTATGAAAATATACAAGAGCAAGTTTCCTTTAAATAATGAAACATGCTCATTTGTAGTGCCACAATTCTTTATATACTAACAAAGGATGGGAGGAAGACGGAAAGCTCATGCTTATGTTGGCCAGTATTGTCTCATTGCTACCTTATGGTCCCCTGCCCATTTGTTGTATCCAACTCTCATCTTATAATTCAATATTAAACTCCTTGGGATAGGGGCTGTCTCTTTGTTTAATGTTTGCACAATGCCTAGCACAACTGTGCTGGAGGCTTCACGCCACCACCAGATAACAATATAATGCCGTTGGACATACGCAACCACCTTCCCCATCACTTCTCTTTACCCTTTGCTATGCTGCTCGATTCAAGGTTTAACAAAGAAGAAATGAGAGAGATTAGTTTAATGTTTAGTTGGACTCAAGTATGCTACTAGCGAAATACCTACCATTTTACTTTTTTCATTTTAAGACAGACATTTTAGGAGCTGATTTAAAATTATGCTTTTAAACAATATTCTGTTCTGAGTTCACTTCCTTAAAGTTCTCTTTATCTCCAGTCATCATTTCCTGTGTTGTCTTTCATTTTACACTTGCAAGACAAAACATATCATTATCATGTGATTCCCTTTTCCCACACCAACACACAACAAAAACAGAATAAACAAGCAAGCTTCTTAAACTAATTTTGGTACGACACAAAGCCAGGAAGCCAGTGGAATAAATGTTTAGTTGGACAATTCCTGACCAGCTTTACTTTTGTTATAAAACTGATCACTAGCAATCATGCGGAAAATAAGTCAGATCACAGCATGCAAAAGTTGCAGCACAAGCTGACTTAAATACTATCTACTTTATAAAAATAACTGCTATACTGTGGGACACAATATGGTAGTTCCTCAACATGGTCAAAGCATAGGTTGGTATTGTAGAATCCAAGTTTAAACCGTTCCTAACTGCAAAAATCCAAGGATTTAACATGGTTAAAACATGGTTCAGTCCCATCTACCAGGCAAAACTAAAAACTGAGTTTCAGCCATGTTACTGGATTACCCTGAACAAGGAGGTCTTTTTTTATGCAAATTCTTGTGACTTTATTTAAGTTTTCTCATAAAAACAAAGAGAAAAAAAGCCCTCTTGCTACCTCTAGCCGTGAAGGAACTTTGACTGGACAGCAGGGGATGAGAGAAGTCCAAAATACATGTGTGGTGGTGGTGATGGGGAGTCCACTGCTTCCCCCAAACCCCTCTTCAATTCTTTGTTTAGCCACTGGCTGGGCAAAGGGGGATGGGGCCAGCAGATTGGCTGCTGTGTCCTCTCCCCCTTGCTTGCTTATGCTAAACCAGGACTTTTCAAAAGCCTCTTACTCTCCTTTAGTGGCAAGGAAGCAGTTCAACCATGCCTGGAGCAAGAAAACACTTGGGCAATGTTACAAGAGTCATGGGAACAGAACCAGTGCATGGATTCTTTTAGGTTCCCAGTACCAGGATGCCAAGACAAGGAAGAATAGAGTTGCCTTCTGCACCCAGAATATGCAGCACCCAGAGGGAAGGTAGGAGCTCTGGGACCCCCATTGCTGCTTGTGGAGGAGGCAACAGTGGCAGAGGGATCTCGGTCTCACCATGGGGTTGGCACCCTGGGGCCAGACCAGCCAAGGAGCAGGAGCCCTGCTGGGAGGCTGATGCAGCTTGCTTCCAGAGCCACCAAAAATTATACTCAGGGGAAGCTACAGTGATGGAGGGGGAAGCCACTGTCCTTCTCCCTCTTCCTGCTTGCATGGGGAGCTGCTGCTACTGCCGTGGGAGCACCTAGCTCCCTTGGTCCTGATGCTGGACTGACCATGGAGTCACCACTCTCCCCTCTCTCCTGTTTGGAGGGGAGGTTGCTAGTGCCCACTTGATGGTGGAGCTACTGTACAGACAGCATCAGGCCCTGCTCCCCATTCCCCCCAAGAAGTTGGGGGGCAGCCTATGACTACCAGAGTAAGGCATCTGGGAGCTTGGGGCTGAGGGTAGTTGCAGCAGCCCCTCCCTCTGCAGCTACAGCAGGGGTTGGCACTACTGAGGGAAATGGGGGGCACAGGAGTGGTCAAGAGCCATGGAGGGGTTGTTCCTTCTTGTGCCCTGGAGGGCCCCAGTCTGGCCCTCATGGATGCATTAAGAGTGGTGGCCTCAGAGACTGGTGATGTTTTCTTTACACAGCTTTGCCAGGGAGTTGTGGGACCTGTGGGGAAAGAGATTCTCAATTTGTACATGACTCTGGAGCAGACAAGGACCACTGATAAGGCATCAATGCTGCAGAGGGGAGTGAAGGAGAGAACTTCCATCCCAGATTGAGGTTCAGACTAGGACAGAGAGCTCTCAGCAGCCAGGAACCAGGACCTTGGCGGAGACAGTTCATCTTGCAGCTGGTGGACAACAGATTCCAGAAGCTTGGATTCTGACAGCCATAGGACTAGTTGAGAATGTGGTTTCCCCAAGGATGTTCAGGACAAAACCTGCCTCAGTGAGTGCATGGAATTTAGAGCTCAGGAAAGGCTCCAGCATCTGTGGCCCATCCCTAAGAATCAAGGGGTAAGATATGCAGCGTTGCTGGTGCACCATGGGTTATCTCCCTCCACTATATCAGGTTTATTAGCTGACCTGTCCTTTTGGTGGAGGCTAACAGGTTTCTCAGACCCATGCAGAGATTTCATAGTGCAGAATCTCTTGGGGGGGATGGTCCAGAGGTGATGAGCACAGGGTGGGAGGAAAGTAACACCATAACTGTAGAAATTCTTATACTGTTATTAAATGCTCTGCCCAGGATATGCAGTTGTGGGATGGAGGCCATTTTATTTAATGCAGCATTTGTTGGGCCCTTCTTTGGTGCTTTCAGGGTAAGTGAGCTGGTGCCCCAGGCAGCCATGAACAGATTCAGGAGGGTAGTTAAATTATTGGTCATATGGTTGTGACCCAAACAGTGTCACTGCACTTAATATAGACCATTCTGGGTAAAGGGCCCATGGCACTGTTATGGAAATATGCAAAGCAATGCTTGTGGCCCATAAAGACAGGCATAGCTTTCCTAGTCATACAGAACCAGGATCCCAGCCTGCTGTTATTCACTGGCATGACAGCTTCCTAACAAAATACCAGTTTTCTTTTTAATGAAAAGAGCTTTAGCCGACTGCAGTCTCAAGCCAGCTAACTTCAGTATATATTCTTTCAAAATTGGAGCAGGGACATGGGCAGTGTCAATGGATTATGTCTCTTGCAAGGTTCAGGCTACTGAGAGCTGGAAATTGAATTATTACAGGACTTGTCTGGCACCAGAGGAAAGGTTGCTGGGACTGGCAATAAGTGTAACTAATCCTGTCTGTTTCTGATTCTAGGTGATTTCCAAACTGATTATGTGCTTTAGGGTTCCCAAGAAGGCAGCCAAATCAGAAGATGGATCACTGCTGGGCTTCAAAGCTGAAACTCTATGCTTTCAGTGTTTGAGCAGAAGTTCAGCAGGAGGGGCATGATGTGGCATCAGCTCTTGGTATGGTGGACAGGGCATGAGCTGGCCCCAGTGCTCATTGATGCTGCTCGTTGATGTTGGGTTGAGTAAGCAATTGTGGCCAGTTGTTGGCCAGGCAGCAGGTGAATTGCAAGTGAGCTTCAAGGCTGAAGCCATTTGCCTTCCGTGGCATGACGGGGAGCATGAGCTGCTTCCAGCACTTGTTGATGGCTGAGCTACAGCCACCTGCTGTCCTGATTATTCACCTGAGCAAAAATGATCCTGGGGACTGTGGGACTGCACTAGATTAAATTTATGACTTAGGATACAGAGGAATGTGGAGCTGATTACACAGGTACAGTCTCTCCCTCAGTTGATCTGGCCAGAAATGTTCACAAGATGAGTTTGGTAGAGAGCCACTGTGGCCAGTCTGCAGCAACAGGACAAGGAAAAAATGTAAACAGTGAGATAGCCAGCATAATTTTGAGAGTTGAGGGGTGGCAGTGGTGATGGTAACACACAGTGATATCTGATACAATGGTTCTGAGCTCTCTAAGGAGGATGGAGTTCATCTGTCAGATGCTAGAGCTGAAATTTGGCTAGGCAGAAGATGAGTACCTGGCATGGTAGGTATGGAGTGTGACTATGCTAAGAGCTGGTGCTCCCTATGGTTGGTGGCTAGTGAGTGAATGCTAAAGAGGCCAGCTCCCAGACCTGGGATTGTACAGTTGGACCGTGTGCTCAGGGCCGGCTCCAGCGTTTTTGCTGCCCCAAGCGGCAAAAAAAAAAGCCGCGATTGGTGGCACTTTGGCGGCAGCTCTACCGCCGCTGCTTGTTCGGCGGCAGGTCCTTCCCTCCGAGAGGGACTGGGGGACCCACCGCCGAATTGCTGCCCCTTTCTGTTGGCTGCCCCAGGCACCTGCTTGCTGTGCTGGTGCCTGGAGCCGGCCCTGCGTGTGCTCATGTGGGGTGGGGAGGGAATAGCGGACTGAGGTCCCCCCACCTAGCCTTATGGCCTCTGTCACTCCATCCCCAATTACGCAGGTGTGGGGAGAGGGAATTAGAGGTTGCACAACTGAACTGAGTCCATGGGGTAGACTTGTGAAGGTCTACCCTTATTTGTTTGGTTCATGGCCAGAGCCCTGTAACCCACATGGAACCACTTAAATGTCTGGTACGTGAGAGCTGGGACAAGCAATGTAATGCCCCAACCCAAGGTATATGTGTGGCCTGCCATTTAAAGCCATCACTTCTTTCTGTCAATCATTCAACTTTGTCCTAGTCAATGGATGGATCTAATTTTGTATTTCCTTTTTCTTGTTAATTTATGTTGCACTAATAATTTAAATGCAGCCTTTTGAACCTCACAGTGAGAGAAAATGCAAACAAGTTTACTGGGAATACAACTTAAGTACTTCTTAAAGGAGGCTTTACTTTATTGCCATCTAGCTCCCAGAGGCCATCACATTAATCTTACAGCAATTGTTTTTGAAAGACAAAGCTGCTCTAAATACTAACTTTTTCTAAGATATAGAAATCATTTGAAAGGAAGGATATTATGCTGTTGGTCTTATTAACTCCAAACATGGAAATGTAAGTGCAGTGCTTAGTAACAGATATTAGGCAGTCTTAGACATTTAAATACTCACTTAAATACTGTAAAAGAAGGAAAATTTTACTAAGTGACCATTTGAGAAAAACAGATGGCCGGTCCTACAAAGGTGCATACAGATGCTGCTAAAGGGCAGATGACTATGTCTCAGTCTCAGGTTTTGAAGTAAACAATAATCTAATTACCAGCAATGGCTTGTCATTATAATATGAAAGTAAACAGCAAAATACTAAAGTATCTTCCTTTTCAGTAGCAGCTGCATGCTCTAATCAAACTAAACATACTAATTATTATATGTAAATTGGGATAGCATAAAGATACAACAAAATATCAACTGAATTGGTAGGATAACAACAACAACAACAACAATAATTGCCTCCCCTGGATATGCAGTCAGCCAACAATGCCATATGCTACAGAAAAATAAGATGAAAATGTGTTAACCAAGAAAGTCCCTCAGAGTAACTGCAGGTATGAATATAGAAGGGTAACATTCTATCAGATATGACTTTATAAGAAGGGGATAGTCTATTGCTAAATAGAATTGACAGTTTTAAATCTGCCAGAATAGAAGCATGCAGAGAAAATTAAATGAGTAATTAAATTTTGGATTAATACATCAGAGAGCTATCATTTTTGAGTTATTACAGAAAAAAATGTCATAAATTAGAAAGCCTAGTGGAGAGTCTTATACATTTGAATTTACTGAAAATGAATGTTATATATTGTTTTTCCTTTGTTACTTTTGCCCTTTTGTTCTGTTTCTTTCTTGATGTTTGATAGTCAACATTATTCCAGAGCAAAATATGATATTGACCCACCACAGTCAAAAATACTATGATGTATTAAAGTAGTCTCATCTTCCCAGGTCTGTTTTTAATATACTGTATAGAGTTTTGCTAATATTTATCAGCAGAACATATTACCTATTTTATATATACATTACTGTTTTCAGCATAAATATGAATAAGGAGAGACAATCCTTTCCAGAACATTCAGGAATAAAAATTTGTAAGCAAAGACTATCTAATGGATAAGTAGGTGAGGAAAAAACAAATCAGTATCAAAATCCATAGGTATTTAACGAAATCTAAATGTTATGCCTAAATTACTGAGCACAATGTCCCTTACATAGCGACTAAACAAATTTTTACTGCACTTTGAGATGAAAAACTGTAGATTCAGGAGATTATCTAGAGTTGTAGAGTATGCATCAGCGAGTCTCAATTACCTATATAGAAAGCAGACATGACATCTAGAGAGGAAATGCCAATTATACTTGTGCACATCCTATTGAGGAAGGATGGCCCAATGGTTAGGGTTCTAGTCAAGGACTTGGGAAACCTGGTTCAATTCCCTGCTCTGCCACAGATGTCTTTTGTGATCCTGGGCAACATAGTTTCCCAGCTGTAAAAGTCAGGATAATAGTTCTTCCCTACCTCACAGAGGTCTTGTGAAGATAAATACAAAGATTGTAAGATGTACAGATATTACAGAAATGAGGCCATATAAGTACCTAAGATACTGGGGAAAAGTTCACATGCATGCACATACAAATGCAAAAATCAACCTATAGAGGAGTTGAAAAGGCAAACAAAAAATGAAACTGGTTCCTTATTCCCCTGTATGTCTTTTTCCTTCCCTTGTGCAGAAATGATGGATCGGTGGTGTTCCAATCTCTTTAAGGAGCCAGGAAGATCCTAACTCCCCCCACCACATTGAAGGACTCTGGTTCAAATCCTCAAAGGTATTTAGGCAATGTCTCCCATTGAAATTATAATGTGTGTCTGGTCGAGAAAGGATGGAGCCACATCCAACCTAAACCTCTTCAGCACGAATGACAAAGAGGAGACCGGCAAGTTACTCCTGGCTACTTACCATAACAAATGAAGAATAACTCCAGAGTTGCTACCTGTCCCCACTGAAACTAAGGTCAGGTCTACGCTACCACTTACTTACTACAGTATAACTTGCCTTGCTCAGGAGTGTGAATAAGCCGCACCCTTCTGAGCAGAGAGAGATTTATTATGCCAGTGGGAGACCTGTGCTGATGTAGTGCTTCTAGTGTAGAACAGCCTTAAGAGAGGCTGCAACAGACTGCCGCAGCAAAGTGACTGTTACTGCTAGATCTCCCAGCAACCATTCCTCTCTGCTAATTATAATATAGTGCTGCTAGTCAGAACTTCTGGGTCCCACCATCCCCAAATAATATATGTTTCATCTTTTCTGCAAGAAAACAATCAAGATGCAGATACAATTTACTGGTTGGAAGGGAGAGGATGTCAACATGCTTTTCTTTCTCTATTAGTAAAGCGACTGAGCGTTGCATATCAGATGTGACATGCCACCTACAGCATCTGGCATATAACACAGATGGCAGCACTATTAACAGCATTTTAACAGTGAATGCCTTTGCATTATTTGTCAAGAAAAATTGGGCTAGTCCCCATTCCCAAATTCTTAAAATAATTCTCTGATGGGGCAAAATAATTAGGACAATAATTGTCCAGACAGTGAAAAAATAAGACTACGATGCTTGAGATTTTGAAGAACTCTGATTTTAAAAAGGGATGCCCACCAACTTGAAATTTACATTTTTTTTTATTGCCAACTCATGATTTTATCACTAGCCTTGCAATAGGTGGAGTTTTTCTTAAAGCCACAATGTCACATTTATATACTGATACCTCACAGACTATGACATCAAAAGAACTCAGAAGGGTGCTGAAGAAGGAGAAAGTCCAAAAGATTTTCTCCGATATCATTCCCATCTCACTAGTGAAGGAAGACAGAAGATTCTGGAAGTGAACCCACTAGCTCGGTATGTGGTACAAGGTTTTGGTTTTGTGGAACATTGATCCACCTTCTATGGAGAAAGGGATCTATACAGTTTGGATGGCCACCATCTCAGAAGAAGGGGAATGAATCTTCTCAGGGTTAGGCTGGTGAGACTAGTCAGGAGGGCATTAAACTAGCAATAAAAGGGGAAAGGGGAAAAGGGGGAACCATTTAGCACAAAATTAAGATATTGAGAACAAAATTGATCAAGGCACCAAGAGATGTGTACAGAACAAAATCTATAAATGACTATATACACCAATGCTAGGAGCTTGGGTAATAGGAGGAATTGGAATTGTTCATTTATGAGCATAAATCTGACCTAGTTTAGAATACTAAAAGCTGTTGGGATGATCTGTGTGATTGGAATGTTAAAGTTACCTCTTGTAACACATTCAGTAAGGATCATGTGGGCAAAAAGGGAGGAGGGTAGCACTCTATGTAAAAAAATGGCATTTACCTGTCTCTGAGCCACTGGTAACTCAAAAGCAAATGATCTTAATGTTTAGGGATCAATGTTCTAACAGAAAGCACAAGATAAAATATCCTCAGAATTTCTAAAATTAGAGATGACAATTCCCTAATTGAAGAAGTGATGCATCTAATTTGGGGTAATTCTACATTAGATCTCATCTACATTCTACATTAGACAAATAAATAGGAATTGATTCTGGAACTAAAAATTAGTGGTTGTGAAGGCGCAAATGATTATAACTATTAGATGTGTTATGTACCAACAGAACCAAGTCCGGATTGGTTTATATGGGCTAATTTCACAAAGCTGAGAATAATTATGATCCAAATTGGCTGGGAGAAAGAAGTTAAACAAAAATTTTAATGATAATTGGGAATTGTTTAAGAATATTTTACTAGATGCCCAAAAATCCACAATCAAGAAAGAAGGGTACAATGGTTAAAATACTGATCTGGTTTAATGGAAAGTTAAAGCAGGTACAACCGCTCCCATATTTTATTATATATAAATAAATGGGGGGGAAGAGGAAAGTTAATAGAAATACATATAAATTAGAAGCTAGGAACTGTAGAAAATTGGTAAGGGAAGTAAAAGGACCAGGGGAAATCTATGGCAAACAGAGTACAATACAATGAGGAATTTTTTAAAATATATCAAGAATAAATGGAATCCTAGCAATGGTACTGGTCCATTACTAGATGGAAATGATACAATTATCAATAGTAATGCAGAAAAAGCATAAATGTTTAATGAATATTTCTGTTCTGTACAGTATTTGGGGAAATCCAGATGATATATTCATATCACTTAATGCTGATGATGAAATACTTTCCATTCCAACAGTAACTCAGGAGGACATTAAATAGCAGCTGCTAAATTTAGACACTTTTTAAATCAGCAGGAAATATTTTTGTCAAAACTATATTTGCTATTTTTATCTTTATGCCACATGATCTGATCCCCTCAGGCCTGCACTCTTTTTTTCACTGCCCCAAATTAGCAATCCTCACATTCCTTTAAAAGAGAGATTCCAGTGAATTATCTCCTCTCAACTTTCCACACACTGCAGAAGATCCTACTGCCCTTCTAGACAGGAGTGCAGGGATGGAGCCTCCAGAATACAGAATTAGACTGCTTGAGAGACTCCTTGTCCTGCATGGCATGTGGGAGCATTGTAAACGGCAGTAGGTCCAGTTTGGAGTGTTCCACCTGCCTGGTCCAAGGCTGGCATTCTTTACAAGGGTCTTTAAAAACCACCAACCTCGATGTTCACTTACTATTAAAACCGTCACATTTTGGAACAAACATACAAATAATCAGACACAAAAGTCATGGGGCATGATGAAAGCAGTACATTTGAGTTAGTGGTCCCTTTAAAAACAGTTGTTGCATGGCCATGGAAGTATGTTTTAGCTTATAAGTAAAAAACACCAAGAGAATAAAATGCATGTGTTGGCCTTCGTGGCTTTGAATGATACTTTCGTTATATTATCATCTTGATAGTGTGATGTATTTTTACTGACAGCAGCTGCTGGCACAGAAAGGAGACTGTATTGTATAGTTGCTTACAATTCTGCAGTCCACCATTTAAAAAAGTGTCATACTTCTGAGAATCACATACTCTATCAGCCTTTGGTTATCTTTATATTCACGCCAATGTGCCCCAACAAATCAGGTCTGCTGATAACGGCGTCTATGACCTTTCAGTCTGGGGCTCTGTGCTAAGGCTAAAAAAACAAATGGCAACTACAATTACAAGTTTCATGGATTAACTATTCATCCACTAGGAAAGGACCTGGTACTATCAACTCATTTCACATTAAGAATCAAACAGCCATGTGATGGTAATATTTCGGGGGAGGGGTTACAACCAGTCTTATCAGGATTTGACCCAGTGGATTAGAAGTGAAATACTCTACTACATTTAATTGATTTGTATTGAAAGTATACAGTATTTTCATTATGTGACTCAGGCACACATAGTTTGTTGTCTCTAAAACCTCATTCCTCATATTTTGCCCAGGGAGGTGGGTTTTCGATTCTCAGCTTATAGGAACATGGAGCATTTCACACTTTTTAAGTTTCTTCTTTTTTTCTTGAGACATTAACAAGGTAAAGTAACCTTTTCCCCTTTAAATAATTCTTACCCTGCTTTCTGGGATTATGTATACATTTAAAGTTATCACGAAAGGATTAGAAAAACCACATGTCAACCTCAGGCTCATTACAAATCTAAACAGTACAGGAACATGAAGTCAATAAAACTCCAGAATGCATCATTCTAGGAAGCATTGCCCAGTGGGTGGCCATCGTGTGTCCTGGAGGCGATAATCAGTAAGAGGAGTATGGGGAAGGAAAGAAGAGTCAGCAGGAAGGAGAAGAAAAATGGTAAAAATAAGCAGGTTTGGAGTGTCCCAGTGGATGGGGAAGGAAAAAGGTGTTGGTTGTGGGGCTGAAGGAACCGCAGGGGGATGGAATGAGGGAGGAGATCTTTTTTGAGAGAGGTGCTTTGGGAGGAGAGGAAGGAAATGGCAGCTGGTGAAGGTTAAATCTTGGGGAAAGAAGGTGGAAGTAGGAGCCTACAGGCACTCTCTTGGGGGACAGTGAAAATGGAAAAGAAGTAGCTTTGTGGGTGTGGGAGGAAGGAGTCTATTGAAGGAAGCAGGTGAAGGTGAGGCCAGAGAAAGAGCCAGGGGCCTGATCTGAAAAGAAGGAAATCTGAATTAAGTGTTCTGTGGTATTTCTCAACTAGAGGATCCTAAAATGGAATGCCTGGTTTGGAATCAGGCTGCATCTAAACCTTCTTGGTATGATCTATTGCCAATGGGTTAGAGTCAAATACTATAAAATTTGGGGCATTTGGAAGAAGGGTGCCAACTGGCGGTGCCTTCATAATGAAAATATAGGTTTGCCTAGAAAATATCCAACTTACTGATCAGTAATATCCAAGCCTAAGTAATATAACAGCAAATTACAGACATTCTAACAAAGTGAGATACCATTCATTTCTATTACTGAACCTAAGCCTTGGGTCCACAAGTTTTATACTGTCAAAATTTGAACATGTGACATTTTAAAACCGTTTACTGTATACACAAGTTTCTTAAAGCACTTCTGAGCATTTTACCTTCACAAGATAGCCACGAGCAGCAAGTGCAGCCTGTCAGTGGACTAACAAATGAATGTGTTAGAGAAGGGACCCTGCCAGACTCAAATCCAGATGCTCTTTTTGAAATATTATTTCCTGCTATGCCAAAGGAGAGGGGATGTGTGTGACGCTGTACCCCATAATGCTTTATGGGAATATGACATAACTGTTTTGTGCTGCCTGTGCCATGTAACATATCTCTGTAAAAGTTATGGTCTACTATATCTATTCATCCTATTTGTACACATATATCATTTTCTACTTGAGGTTAAGAATATGGGCTGTATACTTGCTTGGTTTCTAAGTAAGCTTTGTGAGGCATTTGGTCAGCTTCTTTAGGAAGGAATTCGCAAGGTTAAGTACCCGATCAGGAAGCACTTGGGGAACAATGCATCCTGGAATGCTCCAATCCACATAAGAAGTCTTCCTGGAGACATACAAGATACCATGTGGACAATGGCTTCTGCCTGTAAAGACTGTGAGTCATGCATGAACATGTGACTTGCCCAGGTGACTCCAGAACTCCATCTTGGAGCTGGACTTTGCATAGGAGTGAGGAGGGGGGTCTCCACCCACAAGAGAGAGTCTATTTAAACACGTGGGAGACCCCTCCATTTTGTCTTCAGCTGGCTAAAGAAGGAGCCTCTCCACCCCCAGGATACTTGAAGGAAACTGGAACAAAGGACAGTAACTACAGTGGGTGTGAGTGATTGCTGGACCCAGGCTAAAAGGAGATTAGTCTGTAAAAGGGAGCATTCTGGGACTGGTGAGGATCTTATCTGTATTCAGTTTGATTAGACACAGATTTGCGCATTTTATTTTATTTTGCTTGGTGACTTACTTCGTTCTGTCTGTTACTACTTGGAACCACTTAAATCTTACTTTCTGTATTTAATAAAATCACTTTTTACTTATTAATTAACTCAGAGTATGTATTAATACCTAGGGGAGCAAACAACTGTGCATATCTCTCTATCAGTGTTATAGAGGGCGAACAATGTATGCGTTTACAGGGTAAAATGGATTTATTTGGGTTTTGACCCCCATTGGGAGTCGGGCATCTGAGTGCTAAAGACAAGCACACTTCTGTGAGCTGTTTTCAGGTAAACCTGCAGCTTTGGGGCAAGTAATTCAGACCCTGGGTCTTTGTTGGAGCAGACGGGAGTGTCTGGCTCAGCAAAACAGGGTTCTGGAGTCCTGAGCTGGCAGGGAAAACAGGAGCAGAGGTAGTCTTGGCACATTTTAACTGTGACGGGTTGGATCACAGAAAGTAGGATTTAAGTGGTTCCAAGTAATAACAGACAGAACAAAGTAAGTCACTTTGTAAGTCACCAAATGGTGCAAAAACATATTAAAATGGAGAGGAGCACAAAAACAATTGTAATGTAAAGAGCAGAGATCTTGAACTTGGCAATATTTAATACAAAGGTAAGAGCAGCATGAACCCTGTAATAGTTTGCACATTATGGATGAATGGTTATGCTATCATAGACATGACAAGGCTTGCTTTTTATACAAGGACAAAATCTATATGAAACTATCTATCTACAAAGGTTGAAGTTGGAAAGGTAGGCCAGAACAAAGCCGAGAGGCAGTTTGGGCAAACACAAAGCACAGCGTGTTATGCTTTTGAGCAGTACTATAAAAGTCTGCCTACAAGTCCCAGAAGTCTGCTTTAGGACTCACTTAACACAATGTATCCCACTGTGAACTCTATCTGGAACGTTTCATGGGAAACACTTTTATCCACTTTGTTGCAACAGGAACATATAGAAAATTAGCCAGGGAAGAGTCTTCTTTTCCTGTTGCATTTTTATATATTTGCACACACACACTTCGTAGAAGATTTTATACATAAAAGGGTGCTGATTTGTAGCTGGTGTTGAATTGCCAGTGGCAGCCCTTCTTTCTGTCATTGACCAATAACAGAGTTTCTGACAACTGTGGTGGCCACCCGCCGTCCTTCTCCACCCACATTATTGTACAGACACCTTAGCTTTGCTTTGTTTCTAGAGTGGGGGAACAATTGGAAACAGAGTTCCAAGATTTTGACACAAAAGATCCTTTTCTCTCACTTCCCTTGGTACTTATACCATGCTTATAATCGTAGCATTTGAGTATAGGACCTCAGCTCAAGTCATCCTAAAGGTGTCATTAAATACCCATTTGTAAGAAAAAAAACAGCATCCCACTTTTCCCCTCAATGACACAGACTCCTACCCTTGAAATAAAATGTAATCTGTTTTTCTTTCAATAGCTGAGCCTAGAGCACTAGCTGCACTTCCAAAATTACCAGAGAATGAACTAGCAGTAGGAAATAAGCAAGTTATTAGAAATCCTGACCCTTAGGCAATCCCCAGTGGGAAGCTAGAATAAAATTTGTTGTACATCTGTCAGGTGGGCCTGAAACTGTGTCTTAGTCATCTTTTCCAATTCTCTTAAAAATGATATATTTCACGTAGGACAATAACTCAGTGTCAGATGTGGTGAGTGACAATAGTTATAACAGAAAAGAAAATGAACATATTCATTTCTGAAAGACTCAATCTGAATATGGTGTATTGAAGAGTCAGGCTTCAATTCATGGATCAGTTACAGATCTGAAGTATCATTGGAGGGAGGCAGGAGACCAACCACTTCAACGTTATCATTTTCTGGATCCCCATGAAAATTATACCATAATTAAGTAGGGCATAATGTTTGACAGTGTGACTTGTTGGATAAAAAAAAAATGAAGACAATAGCTCATAAGGGGCTGATGTTCTTAGCAGAAAAAAATAATATGCATCAAAGACAATCCTGTACTCAGAAATTTTGCTGCCAGTGCAAAAACAACCAAATGGGGAAATGTCTGGATTGACCTTTTGCTGAGCAAAGAACAAAGCCTTGCCCAGTCAGTGCAATGGTACTAGAATTGGGAAAATATCCAAAACCAAAACCTCTTCAATTGCATTCTACATGACATACCAGATGCTTCATACCAATAAAATCCCAGGTAAATTAAGGAACCAAGAATGTCTTCAGTACCTTAGAAATTATTGGGGTAGCTGAGACTATAGTAACATATAGGAGGATAAACTGCTGTCTGAGTTAAACATCACACAATCAGCAAGTATCTAGTTTAGAATTACCTTTGAAAATATAGCTAGTGATAGCAATCAACCCACTCTAAACATCACAAATGTGGCAATAACAGAAAATGGAGGTACAATAGGAGAAAATGATTATTGCGGTTGGTGCATCATAGGGAGATACCAGTAGAGAAAAATCACATTTTAATATATAAACGCCAAGCAGTATAAAATAAAAATAATCAAAGTGTGTATAATTTCTTTAAATTTTCATTCATGTCTTGAGGATGGGGATTTTCCAATATGTTTATGATAGTAAACAGCATAACTTAAAGGGACAATTTCCAAGAAAGATAAAAATTTCTTATAGAACTGTGGAAGGGTCAAAATTTTCAAAACATTTACTCTGTTCAGGCCTGCTATATATTTCCATAGGCAATGGCTTTGACACAATTTTCTCACACTATCACGTATACCTACATTTAGGGTGACCAGACAGCAAATGTGAAAAATCAGGACAGGGAGTGGGGGGTAATAGGAGCCTATATAAGAAAAAGACCCAAAAATTGGGACTGTCCCTATAAAATCAGGACATCTGGTCACCCTACTTACATTTCACATTAATAAAACCCATTTTGTGTTCAAACTTAACAAAAATCAGACTCAAATGGCTAAAATGTATTATTTGCACATCCAAGTGAGAAGTTAGATGGAGGAAGAGTTGAAATGTTGAATCAAAATATTGAACCAGCAAAGCAGCAGGGAAAGAAGTAGCCCAACAAGTGACATATACCAGAGGTTTTCAACTGTGATCTGTAGACCCCTGGCGGTCTGCAGACATATGTCTAAAATTTCCAAAGGGATCCACACCTCAATTTGAAATGTTTTAGGGGTCCACAAATGAAAAAAGGTTGAAAACCACTGACATATACAAAATGAGCACATTTTCACCTATTAAGAACAGCATGAAATAATCAGTGTAGCCATGCACTATTAACTATGTCTGAAAGATGCTTCAGTTTTAGTCAACATGAAACCTTTTTTCTCTCTCTAAGATTGTATACGTTAAATGCTGTTGGGAAAAAAGTTCTTTTCTGCAGAACAAAGATCTAATCCAATGCAGCATTTATGCATGTGCATAAAATATGTATATAAGTGTTTTGCTAGATGGAGCCAAGTGCTTAATTTGTGCCAGGGTTTGCCAGGGATGAGCCCTGGCACCTCTAGGTTTGCCATGTCAATTAGGAAAGTAAAAAATTACTTGAGCCACAGCACCTAATTGCTTGACCCCAGCACCTCTTTCATTACAAATTAAGTACTGATGGAACCTAAATGGCAGTGGAAAAAAATACAGCTCCTTGGAGTTACAAATTTACACTAAGAGAGAGTATACAGTCAGTCAAGTATCTGTTGGCATGAATCTCAAAATCTGTGCATTTCAATTATGCACACTGTGCTAAGGCAATCAAAGTCTGACTATGTTTCTTTTGAAAGCGGTTAGTGTTAAGAATGCAGAAAGGGGCTAGTGTTAAGAATGCAGTCACAATATAATAGCAGTATTGGTTTAGATGATTTTAAGCAGCAACTAATTTTTCATAAGTCAGAAATATTATCATAGTATATGGCAATTACTAATATAGAGCAAACCTGACACTGGCCAATTATTAATATAGAGCAAACCTGACACTAAACATTCAGAGTAGTTTGTAGAGAAAGAGTGTCTACATTCTAAAATTAAATTTAGATTTCTAAACAGAAATTTTTCCAATTGTATTTGCAGGGAGAACTATAGATATTCATACTGCACATTTGCAGAAGCACAGCTAATCTGGGATGTATGGTATGATTACACCCTCATAATGCCAACAGATAGTGTGACCCAGAATGTATCTGCAAAAGGTGTGGAATGTGGGTGTACAATTAGATATGCAAAGAGAATTCCAAATGAAATAAAGTAATTGAACAAATCCCAAATAATAAGCAAAAGAATTTATGGATTCTGTGCTATTCAACAGAAAATCTGCATAAACAATGTGTAGCTAATAACTGGAGAAAAACAACCAGTTTTTGCTATTCCAAATTATCTGCAAATAGACTGATTTTTACAAATTGGCTTTTTATTTACAATTGTTTAATGAACACGTCATGAGAATGTATTTCACCATACAGATTGTTCTGGAACTATTTACTTTGACTGTGTCTTGCCAATTCACCATGTGAATAACGTTTCACTGTTGTTATTAATCAAGTTGTGTGATTGGTCACATGGTATTTTCTTGTTCTTGATTGGAAGACTATTTTTTTTTAAATACATACACACAGAGGAAAAGGGAAATCAGAGGTTCAAGATGGCTGTGAGAACACTTAAGGGACAAGCCTTCATGAAAAAATAAATATTTGCATGGGTATTTGCAAGATTTTTCACTTCTCATTTGAATACAAATTAAGTAAATTCATAGCTTTTTCATATACAGTTTCTGCTATAGCAGCAGAGAAAGAAAAAAGTGTTCATTAAGTATCTGATTATACTGTCTGAAAATGTACATGTGCATAATAAACATTGTTGAAAGTCTTATATGGAGTTATGTCAATAAAAGAAAAAGGAAAACTAAACTATTGCACCATTTGTGAATTGCTCAATCATTGATTGCCTATGAATGTCCTTTATACATCCTCTTAAGATCAGTTGACTTAAGGCAAAGAGTTTAATGTAACTACAAGAAATAGTGCTAGGTAAAATTGAGTTCTGGGTTTTATTATCTTGATACAAGTTATACAAGAGCAACAAGGTTGATAATCTTTTTTCCCCAGGCATTTTTAATAGGTAAATTATGCACCAGATCTCTAATAAGGCTGAGTAAAATAATTCCTTTTCTTTATTGAGGAAGAAAAGTCTTAAACACTCTGGGGGAAAAGAGGAAAGAAACACACACATTCAAATTGCATTAATGTGTTACATAAAAGAAGAACTGTTTGCATTTGTTGCTGTTGATTTATTATTTCCCAAGCAGTCTTAGGACACAGTTCTGCACTCCTTTCTTATTTAGACTTCCCACTGCAGACAAGAGGAATTCTGCCTGAGAAAGGAGTGCAGGATCACACCAGTAATATCCCTATAATGTTGATAAGTAATATTTACATTGGTGTACTTAAAGTATCTATTTTGGATCATCAGTGTCTGCTGCAGTATGTGCACATTTAAAAACTGCATTTATCAAATGCCTGGTAACAATTAACTTTTCCTTTTGATAAATGATTCAATCATATATCAACGAAGATTATAGTATATTTTAATAAATGCAAACAAACGTACATCAGCTGGGTGGCAAGAAAATCATCTCTGATTGGATCAATACATTTGTACTTACATTTGACAATGTAAGCAAGTTGCATGGCCAGGGTTCTTTATTGTACTTGACAGATGTGACGACAATAGCGTTAAAAGTAACATTAAAAATGCAATTTTAAATCATCAGTCAGATAACTATTAGCCTACTAAGACTTTCCAGTTGTAGCTGCATCATAGTTAGAGACATTTTGCAGCATAAGAATTAACAATGCATAATAAAGTACTTTAGTAAATCCCTCCTCAAGACCTACTTCTGACATGAAATCTATGAAGGCTAGATTCTGACCCACTCATTCACGTTGAGAAGTTTAATTAAAATAAATTAGAGTAACGTATCTGCAGAGAAATGAAACACTCAGCAGAGATAAGGATAACACTAGGGCACTGATTTTGATACTCTTATTAATGCAGGGCAACATCTAACTCCACAAGTACTCCTGTTGATTTCAATGGCACCATTCATGGAGTGGATACTATTCCAAGAGAGAAAAGGTATCAGAATATGTCCTTAAGTTAAAAAAAAATTACAAATAAAACAAGAGTAAAACCAAATATGCTTATCTTGTGGACCAAACAAAAACACATGGAAGGAAGTAAATGTTATAGCCTTATTCACAGACATTGCTTTTCTTGAGGGCCAAATTATGAGCTGCTTACTCACACTGACACTCATTTACCCACACAAGTAGCCCAACTGCCAGCAGATCAAGGGACGTGATCGTTCCCCTCTATTCAACATTGGTGAGGCCTCACCTGGAGTACTGTGTCCAGTTTTGGGCCCCACAGTACAAGAAGGATGTGGAAAAATTGGAAAGAGTCCAGCGGAAGGCAACAAAAATGATTAGGGGGCTGGAGCACATGACTTATGAGGAGAGGCTGAGGGAACTGGGATTGTTTAGTCTGCAGAAGAGAAGAATGAGGGGGGATTTGATAGCTGCTTTCAACTACCTGAAAGGGGGTTCCAAAGAGGATGGATCTAGACTGTTCACAGTGGTACCAGATGACAGAACAAGGAGTAATGGTCTCAAGTTGCAGTGGGGGAGGTTTAGATTGGATATTAGGAAAAACTTTTTCACTAGGAGGGTGGTGAAGCACTGGAATGGGTTACCTAGGGAGGTGGTGGAATCTCCTTCCTTAGAGGTTTTTAAGGTCAGGCTTGACAAAGCCCTGGCTGGGATGATTTAGTTGGGATTAGACTTTGAGCAGGGGGTTGGACTAGATGACCTCCTGAGGTCCCTTCCAATCCTAATCTTCTATGATTCTAACTGACTTCCATTTATAGAAGAGTTTGCAGAAAATGTTGAAAGTTATGAAATGTCTATTTTCTGCAAAAATCATATTTTGGCAGGTGCTTTGTAATATAGCCAGTGCTGATGAAAATAATCTTAGTTGAAAATATTAGTGATAATTTTCCTTGGCTGGAGTTCATTACCATTATTCACTTTAAGTGGGCTTTCTGTCCTGTGCCACCAACAAGAACCACATTGGTTATCTCCTTTTATAACTTCTAAAGTGGCTTTACATAAAATTTATGAACCTTGACTGCCTATTTCTACCACCACACAGTCATTCTTTTAGGAGGTAAGTATAAGATGTCATTGGCAGATTTGAGTCCTATTCAGGGCCGGCGCAACCCATTAGGCGACCTAGGCGGTCGCCTAGGGCGCTGCTATTTTTGGGGCGCCTGCGCCCCGGCCGCCCGTTGAAATTTGGGGGCGGGACCTTCCGCTGCCTAGGGCGCCGGAAGAGCTGGCGCCGCTACTGGTCCTATTCAATCTTATTCAAGCTGGGTAGCACCATAACAAGAAAGTCCCCCATTTAACTCAGTGGTGCTACTCAAATAGTAAAGTGTTATGCAGCATGAGTAAGGATGTTGAAAAATGAGGCCAAAGAGAAAAGTGGCCAAACATATGGTGAAAGTAAACTATCAGTAAGCAGATATGAGGGTGGCTTGAATTGTGTGCTGATGTTTAGTTATAGTAAACATGAGCTACTCTGGACTTCTAAGAATTATGTTTAAACAAGAGTTTCAGAATGTTGTAATATGTTGTACACCATCCCCATTTCCACACGGCTATTCTTCACTTAGCTTTTTATCCCTTGAGATGCAGGGCTTGTCTATATGGTGAGTTTAGACTATGGCTACACTACAGAGCTTATAGTAGTGCAGTTGCACTACCGTAGCACTGCTAGTACAGATGCTCTAAGCCAACAGGAGAGAGCTCTGCCATTGATTTAATTACTTCAGCCCCTGCAAGTGACAGTAGCTCTGTCAGCAGGACATAGCGCTATCCACACCGGCGCTTAGGTTGATGTAATTTATGTCACTCAGGAGGTGGCTTATAACTTATGCTGCCTTAATCTGTAGTGTGTACGTAGCCTTAGTATGCAGCAAGCCAGGATGTGAATCTACAATGCACTAGCTTGATGTGCAGTAACATGCCATGAGGATCTTGCTACAGTGCACTAAAAGTTCTGTAGCACTTTGATGTATTGCTGTTTGAAACAGGAGTGCACTAGGAAATTTTTAGTGCACTGAAGCAATGTCCCTATGGGATATTACTGCAGAGCAAGCTACTCGCACCCTGTGACAGTAAACCCGCAGATTACCCCTCCAGCAGCTGCTAAGCACCCTCTGAAATCAACAGAAGTAGAGCCCACTCAGCACCTTTCAGGATCAAGTCCATTAGATATTTGCAGACTTGGAAGAGAAGTGAGAATATGTTCAGAAACTACTAGCACCTTCTCATTCTCTTGCTATGAGGTGCATTTCATTTTAGAGAAAATCAGGTCACAAAACTGCACAATAGCTGACCTGCCTACACAAAGATGAATATCAGACAGAGAGATCTAAACTTGTAAAGAAAGTCTAAGTGTTTTTTCCCCACACAACTTTCATATAAAAAATATGAAGAACTTTCATACATAAAAGATGAAGGAATAATAAAGGGCTAAAAAAAGGTGGATGTTGACCATGCTAGAAGTATTTTATGAAATATTCTAATTACTAGCCTCAGTCATGCTAATGTAAGTACTACCTCACTGCAACAATGATTCTGAATTATTTGGTTATATTTCAGAAAAAGTAATTAAGATTTAATGTACAATCTGATTATTCATTCATGAGTCTTGATTAAATATAATTTTTATTTTAATTCCTTTGTGACATGAAGGACTCAGGCAACACTGTGGAGATTTCCTTTATGCTCCCTTTACAGCCAACTGATGCATTAAAACTGGGAAGAAGTTTGTCATAAAAGACGACTGGTATAGTAATGAGTGGGGGGGGTGTTCATATTTGCTGAGGTTTTTGTTTTTTGGGCTGCCTGAGCCGCTTTGTATTCATACATCCATGGCTGTGAATAATGAGGCGCGGGTAAACTAGTTCGTGAAAATATAAAATAAAAACTCTCACCCCACATTTCACCTGAACCTATACCCATCCCCCAAAGAGAACTTTATATTTTGAGGATCGAGAAAATTCAATTAAAATTTCTCCTCCAATCTCTCTCTCCTTGCCTTGAATTCAGGGAACTTTGAAGGACAAACCACTCAATGCCATCTAAATGTAATAATCTTTTCTGCTCTCATGTTATTTAATCAAGCAGAAACCTGCACTGACAGCCTGGTTGCATGAGCAAAGGGAAACAGTGCACATATAAGCTATGGCCTGTGTTATACAGGAGGTCAGACTAGATGATCATAACAGTCCCTTCTGGCCTTGGAATCTATGAATATGTGAAACTGTTTCCTATATCACTGTTCCAGCTCTGTTGTCAAACACTTTAAGGAGGGGGTCCAAATGTGTCTGTAATTTTCCCTTGCAATGCTACCAAAGTGCAGTCACATACCTCCATTTTGCCATCACTCTGCTTCCCTATGGAGATCAGCTTCTGGGAAATGAGATATTACATTCCTACTGTAACACACATTTATAAGAAATTGAACTTTTCTTAGTCAAGATTTTTAGAACAAAAGTTGCCCATCAAATATTTCTCCAAAATTATGCATGCAAGTGGGACTTCAGCATACAAAGGTCAATGAAAACAAGGGAAATGTTCACAGGATTGGGGCCTATATGGGGGAAATACACCTATTTGTCACTCATATTGAGTGGTGTAGAAAAAGTTGTAGAGACATACAGTTGTTTATTTTTACCTAGTTTGAAAATGAAGTGCACAATAGAGCTGGTTAGGAATTCCATTCCCATCCCCAGAAAATTTCAACAAGGTGTGTGTCAGGTTGGCAGGGGGTAAACCAGAATTGTCATCACTGTTTTCAGGTTTTTGTAGAAAAACTAAACCAAAACCCATCTTTGTTGTTTTTCAGCAGAAACTAACTGCATTTTTCCAGTTTTAAAATGAAAATATATGATTCAATTTTTTTTTTGACGTTTCAACAAAAAACTGAATATTTTCAATGAAATTGCAAATATTTTCATGAAATTTCAGTTTTGTCACGAAGCTATTTCTGCCAAAACAACTTTTGATGGAACATTTTTGACCACCTATGTTGAATATGTCTTGTTTTATTATATATAAAATAGCTTAGAAGACTTGGACCTTACAATCTCAAATGCCACTGTCTTTGATGTTCAAAGAAGATGCTCTATGAAGACAGAGCTAGCTATAGCCATAAAGATAGCTCAGTTTTACATGGGCCCTGAATGTGGCCTCTAAATTAATGTTCCCCAAATCTCTGATTTCAGTATGCAAACCCAATTTCTTGACCATGAAAAAACTTAAAGGCTACTTTTGAAATATAACCCAAGTCATAACAACAATCATACTTTACCTACATGTGTGTTTGGATTGGGAAACAAGAATCTGATCATTAATTAAGAGGGTTAGCGTTAAGAAGGTGTACAGTTCTAAACTTATCTATTAAAATGGCTAAAACATGGGCATTTTAATACTGTTCATATTAAAAGCTTATAAATTTCATATGGTGTTTTTTCCCCATTTTTGCAGTTCTGTATTTAAAAACAACAGTTTGTAAGAATATAGGTATGGCAATATATCAATAGTGTAAATAGACCAAATGCTATCAGTAAGTTATCTTAATATTCAGAGATATCCCACTGATTAATCATAATTCAAAGGGTTCTCACAGGTGCATTTCATGGGCTGTTACCCTGAAGTAAAAGGAATAATAATACTCTCTCTTGCAAACCCCCCCGGACACACAATTGGTTATTATAAAATTGTCAAGCCTGCTGGCAGAATGGAGACCTAATGAGAAATTGGGAATGCAGGGGTTTCTGGATGATTTATCATCAGCATCCTTTCTAAAGTGAGATAAAATGCCTGCAGAGATATGCAGCCCACTGGCTGACCTTGCTGAGATATGTCATAAGAGCAATAGGACCATGAAGCAAACTCTCAAAAGAGTACAAGTCATGTATTTATGATGTGCTTGACCTTATTGAATAGAAAAATGGTTAGTCACCATTGTTGTCGTTCCCTGTGAATAAGAGTAAATTAGAGATAGTAAAGGACTATAAAGTATTCAAAACTGTTGATATATGTAATCCATGACCTAGTTTCTATTACAGAGAAGACCTCTGCAATAGGTGGTGAAGACTAAATCTAATCTTTTAACAAGTTTATTTCTTTGTTGCTTAAATCAAGTTAGCATAGAAAAGACTTAATACAGGAACACTGAGTCTGTGGGCTACTGAGTCTTATCCACTTGTCACTAGAAGCTTGGCACCCCAACAGAATTAGGCCCTGGTGTATTGATCAGTCAATGTATTAGGTTCGTGATCTGGTAACGGACATAATTCCCATTTGGTATGACATTTGATTTACAACTATAAACTCAGGCTATAATGATTGCATTATAACAATTATCTTCTTACTTCTTAGTATGGAATATGTTTATTTAGCTACATTGTATTTAGCGATCTATATCACAATTTGGAAGCAAAAATGCAGACTTAAGTTTATTTAAGTAAAGCAGATGCCACATTTCAATAGCGTGTTGCTGGTAAATGATGTTTTACAAATATCTTTTGCGTTTGCTAACAAAATGGTATTTTATGTCAAATTAAAAACACCGAATAAAATCATAATGCAGTATTGCATGACATATTGCATTTTCAAACTGCTTGTAATAGGAGACATAGGGAACCACTTTTCACCATAAACTGCAAAATAAATCAGGCAAACATAAGAGTTCAAAATTGAATCCATACTGCAGTTTATATTTAAATCTAACACTAAGTGAACACAAAAAGGAAATCTCTCCTGTTAGTGCATATTGTCACTGGTAGCAGCACTGTCAATGCTGAAGCCAACTCAGTATGACACTACAGGCAGGTTGGCTGTGGAGCGTCCAATTTCCAAAGAGTGTCTAAACAGGATAGACAAATACGATCTGGATTCTAGAAAATGCATTTTGGTGCTCAAGTGTCCAATCCAAAGCGTCAAGGAAACAATGACAGTCTTTCCACTGATTTCAAAAGGCTTTGGATAAGGCTCTGATCTGAATATCTATATTAAGATAACTGTTTAAGCGACCCATGTTTAAAAACTGGGCTCCAGGTGTAATTTTCCTTTTAATTTGTGCGACGTTTAAAGAAACATAGGTTTCATGAAAAAGGTCCACTATATCAGAAGACGTCTAATTGTTTTAAGAAAAAGACAATATCAATGGCAAAGTACCCTATTTCAACTGCACAAAGTCATTAGAGAGGAGATGAACCAGCTGTTTGCCATCTGAAACAGGAATAGGCAACAGTGATCCTACCAGCATTGAGGCCCTATCAACACTATAAGGGTATGTCAACACTACGAAATTAGGTCGAATTTATAGAAGTCGATTTTTTAGAAATCTATTTTATACAGTTGATTGTGTGTGTCTCCACTTAAGACCATTAAGTCGGCGGAGTGCGTCCACAGTACCGAGGCTAGCATCGACTTTTGGAGCATTGAACTGTGGGTAGCTATCCCACAGTTCCCGCAGTCTCCGCTGCCCATTGGAATTCTGGGTTGAGCTCCCAATGCCTGATGGGGCAAAAACATTGTCGTGGGTGGTTCTGGGTAAATGTCATCAGGCTCCTCCCCTCCGTTAAAGCAACGGCAATAAATCATTTCTCGCCTTTTTTCCTGGGTTACCCATGCAGATGACATACCACGGCAAGCATGGAGCCCGCTCAGCTCACCGTCACCATACGTCTCCTGGGTGCTGTCAGATGTGGTACTGCATTGCTACACAGCAGCTCTTTGCCTTTTGGCAGCAGATGGTGCATTACGACTGGTAGCCGTCATTGTCGTCTCCTGGGTGCTCTTTTAGCTGACCTCAGTGAGCGCCTGGGCAGACATGTGCCTGCCCAGGTGCCCCTGGCCGGCCTCGGTGAGGTCGGTCGGGGGCACCTGGACATAAATGGGAGATGACGATGGCCAGCAATCGTACTGCACCATCTGCTGTCAGCCTAAGATGTATAAGAGAGATGGAGTGGATCAAAACAATAAAGAGACCAGATTTGTTTTGTATTCATTTGTATTCATTTGCTCCCCCCCCTCTCCCTCCATGAATAGTGGGGGGAGGGTTAGCTCAGTGGTTTAAGCATTGGCCTGCTAAACCCAGGGTTTTGAGTTCAAGCCTTGAGGGGGCCATTCTGTAAGCCATGTCGTCAGTCGCCCCTCCCTCCATCAGAGCAACAGCAGACAATCGTTTCGTGCCTTTTTTCAGCACAGACGCCATAGCACAGCAAGCATAGAGCCCGCTCAGATCACTGCCGCAATTATGAGCACTGTAAACACCACGCACATTATCCTGCAGTATATGCAGAACCAGAACCTGCAAAAGCAAAACCAGGCAAGGAGGCAACGGCAGCGTGGTGACGAGAGTGATGAGGACATGGACACAGACTTCTCTCAAAGTACGGGCCCTGGCAATGTGGACATCATGGTGTTAATGGGGCAGGTTCATGCCATGGAACACCGATTCTGGGCCCGGGAAACAAGCACAGACTGGTGGGATCGCATAGTGTTGCATGTCTGGGACGATTCCCAGTGCCTGCAAAACCGCCGCATGCGTAAGGGTACTTTCATGGAACTTTGTGACTTGCTTTCCCCTGCCCTGAAGTGCCAGAATACCAAGATGAGAGCAGCCCTCACAGTTCACAAGCGAGTGGCGATAGCCCTGTGGAAGCTTGCAACGCCAGACAGCTACCGGTCAGTCGGGCATCAATTTGGAGTGGGCAAATGTACTGTGGGGGCTGCTGTGATCAAAGTAGCCAACGCAATCAAAGAGCTGCTGATATCAAGGGTAGTGACTCAGGAAAATGTGCAGGTGATAGTGGATGGCTTTGCTGCAATGGGATTCCATAACTGTGGTGGGGCGATAGACGGAACTCATATCCCTATCTTGGCACCGGAGCACCAAGGCAGTGAGTACATAAACCGAAAGGGGTACTTTTCAATGGTGCTGCAAGCACTGGTGGATCACAAGGGACGTTTCACCAACATCAACGTGGGATGGCCGGGAAAGGTACATGACGCTCGCAACTTCAGGAACTCTGGTCTGTTTCAAAACCTGCAGAAAGGGACTTTCTTCCCAGACCAGAAAATAACTGTTGGGGATGTTGAAATGCCTATAGTTATCCTTGGGGACCCAGCCTACCTCTTAATGCCATGGCTCATGAAGCCGTACACAGGCAGCCTAGACAGTAGTCAGGAGCTGTTCAACTATAGGCTGAGCAAGTGCAGAATGGGCATTTGGACATTTAAAAGCGCGCTGGCGCAGTTTACTGACTCGGATAGTCCTCAGCGAAACCAATATTCCCATTGTTATTACCGCTTGCTGTGCACTCCACAATATAGGGGAGACGTTTATGGTGGGGTGGGAGGTTGAGGCAAATCACCTGGCCACTGATTACGCGCAGCCAGACACCAGGGCAGTTAGCAGAGTACTAGAGGGTGTGGTGCGCATCAGAGAAGCTTTGAAAACCAGTTTAATGACTGGCCAGGCTACGGTGTGAAAGTTCAGTTTGTTTCTCCTTGATGAACCTCCCCTCCCCCCCTTGGTTCACTCTAATTCCCTGTAAGCAAACCACCCTCCCCTCCTCCCTTCGATCACCGCTTGCAGAGGCAATAAAGTCATTGTTGCTTCACTTCATGCATTCTTTATTAATTCATCACACAAATAGCAGGATAACTGCCAAGGTAGCCCGGGAGGGGTGGTGGAGGAGGGAAGCACCGGGTGGGGTGGTGGAGGAGGGAAGGACAAGGCCACACTGCACTTTAAAACTTATTGAATGCCAGCTTTCTGTTGCTTGGGCAGTCCTCTGGGGTGGAGTGGTTGGGTGCCCAGAGGCCCCCCCACCACGTTCTTGGGCATCTGGGTGAGGAGGCTATGGATCTTGGGGAGGAAGGCAATTGGTTACACAGGGGTTGTAGCAGCGGTCTGTGCTCAAGATTCCTTTCCTGAACCTCAGCCATACGCCGGAGCATATCAGTTTGTTCCTCCAGTAGCCTCAGCATTGCCTCTTGCCTTCTGTCACCAAGCTGACGCCACCTATCATCTTCAGCCCGCCACTTATTATCTTCAGCCCGCCACCTGTCCTCGTGTTCATATTGTGCTTTCCTGGACTCTGACATTGTCTGCCTCTATGCATTCTTCTGGGCTCTTTTAGTGTGGGAGGACTGCATGAGCTCAGAGAACATTTTATCGCGAGTGCGTTTTTTTCGCCTTCTAATCTTCGCTAGTCTCTGGGAAGGAGAAGATAGTGTGAGCGTTGAAACATTTGCAGCTGGTGGAGGAAAAAAAAGAGACTTGTAATTAAAAAGACACATTTTAGAAAACAATAAGTAGACTCTTTCACGGTAAACCTTGCTGTTAACATTACATAGCACATGTGCTTTCGGTAAAGGTCACATTTTGCCTCTTATTGAGGGTATGCCGGTTTGGTGTGAGAGATCTTTCATGCAGGGCTGGGCAACAAAATTTGTCTTGCAGGCAGCCATGGTAAGACACAGTCTTTTGGCTTCTTTAACCTTCATAACATATGGGAATGGTTTCAAACAGTAGCGCCCTCATTTCCCATACCAAGCAGCCGTTGAGTTGGCCATTTAAAATGGGTTGGCCATTTAAAATGGGTTGGCCATTTAAAAGGAGGAGGGGCTGCGGTTTTCGGGTTAACATGCAGCACAAACCCAACTAGCCTCCTCTCCCCCCCCCCCCGCCGACACACCCAATTCTCTGGGATGATCGCTTCACCCCTCCCGCCACCACGTGGCTAACAGCGGGGAACATTTCTGTTCAGCCACAGGCAAACAGCCCAGCAGGAACGGGCACCTCTGAATGTCCCCTTAATAAAATCACCCTATTTCAACCAGGTGACCATGAATGATATCACTCTCCTGAGGATAACACAGAGAGATAAAGAATGGATGTTGTTTGAATGCCAGCAAACACCGGGACCATATGCGGCTATGCTTTGTTATGCAATGATTCCAGACTACGTGCTACTGGCCTGGTGTGGTAAAGTGTCCTACCATGGAGGACAGAATAAGGCTGCCCTCCCCAGAAACCTTTTGCAAAGGCTTAGGGAGTACATCCAGGAGAGCTTTATGGAGATGTCCCTGGAGGATTTCCGCTCCATCCCCAGACACGTTAGCAGACTTTTCCAGTAGCTGTACTGGCCGCAAATGCCAGGGCAAATCAATCATTAAACACACTTGCTTTTAAACCATGTATAATATTTACAAAGGTACACTCACCAGAGGTCCCTTGTCTGCTGCCCTCAGGGTCCGGGAGCATGCCTTGGGTGGGTTCGGGGGGTACTGACTCCAGGTCCAGGGTGAGAAACACTTCCTGGCTGTCGGGGAAAATGGTTTCTCCACTTTCTTGCTGTGAGCTATCTTCAACCTCCTCCTCCTCATCTTCCTCGTCCCTGTAGTGGGGTGGACACCCGCTCCTGCCTGGAAGGGCTTGAAAGCGGCCCTGGCGAGGGCTGCAGCTCTAAAAGCTGGGCTGTTTGGGGAAGTGGCTGCAGCTGGGCCACACCCCAAATCAGGCTACAGCTGGCCTGTATAAAAGGCTGGGAGCCAGGAGCTCAAATGGCAACTGCAATGTTTTTTTTTTAAATCCTTCAGGAATACATTTACAATACCACCACGACATTAACACTGTTACATTCAAATCTTATACAAATTCATTCATAAATCCTTTCATTATATATTGATCGAGAATGTGCAACTTTTCAACCCCTACATTATAGATTGTACATGAAAAACAGCTCTGTACAGTTGGTAGCCTTGATTAGGCAAAACATTTTCCCAAGACAGCATATTTCCATAATACATTCTTATGCTTCTAATAATTCACTGCATAGTACAGATGGAGAAATGAGAAGTATTTGTAGCAAGCAAACCCCAAGTAAGGCCACATTTCCTTGCAAATCCAGGCAATTTTTAAAAGTACTTCATCACAATAACTCCCCATACCCCCTTTTCCTCTGATAACTAGCTTGTGGAAATGGATGTAGTTCATAATGTAAACATACATATTCACAACTAATATTTTATATAAGTATTGTGACATTTAAATTCACATTAAATTCAGGGGTTATTAGCAACAACAACTATCAGCATGTATATATTCTAGAATTATCCAGAGCATTCATTGCTTTTCCTTTTCAAACTCTCAAAGTTAACAAGCAATACTGTTTATACATTATTAATTAAACAGCCACAACAACACTGACAAATTGAGTAAAACAGATTAGCTACTGTATCATCACATTAAAAAGATAATATGTGAACTGAAAAATGGGCTATCCTCCATTGGCATAAGCAGATACAACTCCACTGAAGTCAAGGGTATTGCACCAGCTTTTACCAGGCCCTACATTTTCAAAGCAATTCTCAAATGCAAGACACTAGGTTATATTAGAGAGACAAAGATAATTTAGTAGCATAGAGCCATGTTTATTGGAAGGTTTTAGAGGACTTCTAAAGTCTCAGATAACAAAATGCAGTACAACATGGGAGTTAAGCAGTCAACTACATCAAGTTCCCATTCATCTTCCTCCCCCCGGGATAGGATGAAAATACCTGGGTTATCTACACACAGTGCAATTCCATGCACATAACTAAATCTCCCAGCTAACCAAAGCTCAGCTAACTTGGGGTGGGGGGAGGCATTAAGTAAGGTTTTAACGTAAAGTTAAGGGATAATTAGAAAGAGTACAATAGGAAGGCAGAAAAAGTCGAGGGAAACAACAAGGAAGCAGAGAAGAAGGGTATGTTTCTACTAAGTGAAAGTGAATGAATGTGTAAAGTTATACATATTTACCTTTTTCCATTTAATTTCATTTAGTTTCTTATACACCCATCACTGAGGCATCTGAATAAAACTCATATGAATATTGAATTATTTTCAAACTCAAGCTGTGATTTCAGACTTGGTGTAGGGCTGATTAACTCTAGAATGTACCTTGCAGCAGTCCTCTCACACTGCCAGGGGTGGTGGGGTGGGGTGGTTTTTGGGGGGGTTGTTTGTTTTTGTTTAATTCCTTGAATCAATCAAATTTGATATTAATTATTATTTTAACCATGGAAGCAATCCGAGGCCACAACTGAAATTAGGGTCCCATTGCTCCAAGTGCTGTAAAAATGCATGGACAGTTCTTGCCCTGAAGAGTTTAGAATCTAAATCAGAGACAACAGATAGAAGCTGGGAGGGGAAAAAATGAGAAATAGAAGTGAAGTGACTGGTCCAAGGTCAGTGGCAGAGCCAAGAGCAGAATCAAGGCCTCCTGAATCTCAGTTCAGTGACCTATCAAGTGGACCATGTAGAAATATACCAACTATGATGCTGAGCTTATATCCTATTCTCCAGAATCTCAGTAGATTTTCATTAGAAGTTTATGGTAAAAACTGATGGTGCAGAGCCAGAAGCCAAGGGGTTAGCACAAATCACTTAAAAAAAATTTGAAGCTCCTTTTACAAAAGGAGGCTACAATAGACAATGTATATATACTCTAAAACCCCCAAACATTCACTTTTCTTTTTGACATCATTATGTGTTAGTTGATCCTCTTGAGCCAACAATTTGAGCTCAAGAGGTGACCTCATAGCAGCTCTGTGGAGCTGTCAGCTGTATGTGGCACTTTGGCAGTCCAGACTCTCTCTAGGGCCATCCTTAATAGGAAGAGCTGGCAGCACTTGGAAAATCAAGAAAGATCTTTGCCATTGATAGACACTTCCTGATGTTGATTATTCTCCTTGACAGGCGTAGCATCACAAAACATGTCAATCTTAGAACACTTACATTTGCCAGACTGCCAGATGAGTCTGTCCACAAACCCTATTGTGTAAGGGCCAAGTTTTGAACCCCTTACATTAAGGAGTAGTTACTCAAAGGGCTATCATACTGAATTCAATGGAATGTACTGAATGGTGAGGACATATTCATTTTGGCTACAGAAAGACCACCTTTTTTTTAGTCTACGTTGCAAGAGCCAAGCAGAAATATGCTAACCAAGTGTATACTGCACAGACAGAATTCTCAAAAAACAAGAAAATCTTTTGTAGCACAGAGTCAACCTATTTTTTAAATTCTTCAATCTAATAGATTGACAGTTGTCACTTAAGTGTTCATAAAATAAAACAGAACTATTCTAAAAAATAAATCCCAACAGAAATTAAAAGACCTAACCAAAACAACAACAAAATGCCTAGAGAGACAAGATGGAATGGAGGCAATATCTTTCATTGGACCAACTTCTATTGGTGAAAGAAACAAGCTTTCAGGCTACCCAGAGCTCTTCTTCAGGTCTGGAAAAGTTACTCAGAGGGTATTTCTATGCTGCCATTGAACACCGGCAGCTGGCTCATGACAGCTGAGTCAGGCTTGTGGGGCTCGGGCTACAGGGATGTTTAATTGTGGGTTAGATGTTTGGGCGCAGGCTGGAGCCTGGGCTGTGGGATCCCATGAAGGGAGACCAACATGGCTACAAACAAAAATGTCTAAATCATGCTTTCCTCATTCAACCATTACTAACTGTGGCAAGAATGAATAATCCCTAGGACTCCAAGCCTATGCCTGGATATGGGTCTCCCAAAGTATTAGTTGCATTGTCAATGTCACAGGAAACAATTAAATAGAGAAAACAAGTGATAGGTTGCCTCAACATGCTCTTGGGGGTGCTTTAATATTCCCCTTTTGTAGCGTATAACAGTAGGTCAATTGGCTTCCCTTGAGGAAAAAAGAAAAAGCCATAGATTCAACATGGTATTCTGTTCAGAGAAGGATAACATTTTGTTTCAGATTTATTTTAAACAGGTTGTTTCTTTGTTGTAATATTATTTCCCCAGTGCTGTCAGCTGAGTGTTAAAGGACTAGTAATATTTAATTGGCCTACTGTATGGCAACAACAGCACAGTTTCAGCTGAAAGACCATGGGGAAAATTACAGGCTGGTTGACAGTAAGGGAATAACATTTCAATTTTAAAAAAATGGTTATATTTACAGATGGCTGCACCTGAAGTACTCTTACATAATACCTGAATTGTAAGCACATGGCAATTCATGCAAAAGCTCTCAGTTCATGAGCATGATACTAGTCAATTAATATCTTGAAAGCTTTATTAGTAATAGTGCTGTATAAAAAGGTTTTCCACTGGGACAAATGTTAACAAGAAAACTGTGTTTTATTTAAAGTTACGGAATTTAAGAGTATGAATGAAGAGAGATAGGAAATTGTCAATTAAGTAATTTAGTGTGCTGTGAAAGTTACCTGAGATTTCTAGATACACAGTATGTCAGGACATATATGAACTTATTCATGCAAGTCGGCATTGTCTGCAGAGCATGTTTCTGTACTCCATATTGTTCTGTACATCTGCTGCCAGAAATGGCCATCACTTTAAGAATTCATCTCTTGGTGCAAAATAAAGCATTAACTTGGGTTTAAGAGCAGAAGACATATCATGGGAAACTTTAAAAAACATTATTTTAAGTAGACATTATGTCTGACATTTAAAATGCTCATCATTTCCTGTTATTCCCCTTCCTGAAGTTCTAAACTCCTCTTGTGACATCACCACAATCTCCACGGTAGTTCAGTAGGGTTCTCACAACATAAAATAAGTTACTTCTTTATGTCTTTATACAAGAAATAAGAAACAGCAGCAGAAAAGTATTTATGAAACAAAGATTGTTTTTTCATACAAATATTTAATAAGAAAAAAAGGGAAAAGCTGTACCTAAAATATTTCACACAATTGCTTTGAAAAAAGAAGCTGTTTAAGAATGATTCCTTTTGCGTTGTCCTTTATTATTCACTCTTATTAAGTGAATAGTGCTCGACAGAATCTGCCTCAAAGATTAAAACATTTAAAGTCTTGTTAGTTCACAGTTGGTCATTTGGTGGGATTAAGCCACCCCAACAATGACCCAGATTTCCAACCCACTATAGAAACTGCAGTATCAATAGTGCAGCTGTTTCACAGAACCATCCTAGTTGGGGTAGAGCTTCTTCAACATCTGCAGTTCTTCATTGGCTGAAATCCACCAGGCCACCACCAAGGAACTTCTTTCTGTTTAAGAGTATCGATGGTCCGATATCTTCTTATTAAATCCTTTTAATCTCAGATGCCCCTAAAAGCACCAACTCAAACAGGGGAATCCTGGTGGCAGCAGGTGGTACTGTAGTAGTATAGCCACTTTACTAATACTACCTAGTTTCTAGAGTGTAGTCGACAGGAAGGACATTCCTATAAGCACCTAATGGCCAGCTGACTGCTGGTCAGTATTGTAAGGCCAAATTCCTACAGCAGTATTTAGAAATGGAATTCTTAAAAGGACTTTGAACCTTGAGAAGGGTTTTCTCATGATTTTGTGCATTACTAATTGTCTCCTTAACAAAAACAGGGAACGTTAATAAGGCTTAAAGCTTGGAAGAGCTGTAATATTGGATTTCCATGGTAAAGCTATAAAATACAGACAGTGTTAAAAAGAAAAGAGTAGCTGTTGATTTTATTGTGTAATAAAAAAATGTTTATATTACCATGACACAATGCTATTTCCTTGACCTTTCACAGTCTAGTGTGCTGTACATTGATCTCTGTCAAGAACATACTATCATGTTTATTGAGATGACCTGGCATTTTAAAGCAATCACTCAGGTTTTTATGGAGATGATCCATAAAAGCCCCATAAAAATTTGTCACTGTAGAATAAGGCAGCCTAGTGGAACCACATTTTGAAGTGCTTTGGAAACATTACAAAATGTTTTTCAACATGGTCAAACAATTTTCATGGAATTAAGGCATGATGCAATAAACCTATTACATTGACCTCTCTGACAATGCAGGATGGTTTCCTACATCACATTGCTCCCTATAGATATGATGAACTGCTTAGTCCATTCCAACTCTTGTTCTCAAGTGATGGGATGTGCACCACTTCCCAAGGGATAACATTCTGCAGCCTGATAGATCTCCTTGTCAGGATATGAATACAGAACACTTTCATTCTTACTAATTGACTATGAGTTAACATATAACTGTATAGAGGGGTAGTCTATCTGTATAGAGGGGTAGTCATCTTGGTATTCTTTACAACCACAATATATTAAGTCATTTCAGACTCACTAGTCACTTGGCTTTGAAAGTCTCTGGATAGGGATGAAAAGTTAGATTGGATTCCTTTCTATGCCCTACTGTAAGCTGCTAAATCATTATTCTTTGGGTTGTTATGTCTGGGCAATCTTGCAATGTCATCAGAGAGTCTTCTAGTCTCATTTTTCAGGCCATCTCCTTCTTAATAGTCTTTTTAATCTCATCAATTTCTGTCTGATTGCAGGTCTGTATCCTGTATGCTATGTAGCTTTCTCTCAACTTCACAGTGTTCAGGACCCCATTACCTATATACATAAGCCCAATTATCTGCTCAAGGTCACTCTGACCCATGATATCCACTTTCCTTTACCTGAGTCCAGGTGGGAGACCCCAGGTCCAGTCCTTCTGCTCCAATCACTAGTATTTAACCCACAGTAAAACAGCTTCAATAGGAGAGATTGAGGGAACCCCCCTACATCAGAATATCCCATAGCTCAGTGGTTAAAGCACTCTCCTCAGGGGTAGGAGAGGTCCTGTTCAAATCGTCTCCCTGCCTCTGGCGGGGGAGGGCGATTGAACTTGGGTCTCCCACATCCCAGGCAAGTGAGCTAAGCACTGGGCTAAGAGTTATAAAGTGGGCTCCTCCTCCTCCTGCCCCCACAGTTTGTGTGAAGTGAGGTAGGCACTTAACTCATTCCCTCAAGAAGTGGTTTAGGCACCTAATCTACTTGGTGTTCCCATTCATGGATCGCTAGCAGAGAGCGGTGCCTCCCCGCAGTCTAGACTTAGTCATCTATCTCCATGAGGGAGTAGGGCTTAGGACACACCCCTGTCATTGGCATCTGTCTTTGGCTAGCTTAGGCAGCTCCCTGTCTAGCTTGCTGGCTTTTGTGGATTCCATTCTTAGGTATTTATCTCCTCCCCATTCACTGTATAGGGAGCCTATACCTAACTCAGACTTTGTCGATTTCTGTGTTGTTTCTAGGCACTTAGAAGTTAGGTGGTCAGCACTGAAACACGTAAGTCTCTTTGTGAATCTTACCCTACATCCCCAGTCACAGGGAAGACACCCAATTGTACAGTTGGGCAGGCATGTCGATAAGCAGTTGGCACAGATAGACTTGGATCTGGGTATGACATCCCAAGAGTGTGAAAATTCTGAAATTCTACCCCAGGAGAGTAAAGGCACAAAGACTGCCACATGTGGAGGAGCACTCAGATACCAGAAAGGGGACAAAAGTGCACGTAGCCACGTAACTGTGACATATACCATTAGTACTCTACTATGTTACCTTTAGAACTCAAAAGCCCCTATACATACATTCCTTAATCTCTTTATCCACANTAACTCAGACTTTGTCGATTTCTGTGTTGTTTCTAGGCACTTAGAAGTTAGGTGGTCAGCATTGAAACACTTAAGTCTCTTTGTGAATCTTACCCTATATCCCCAGTCACAGGGAAGACACCCAATTGTACAGTTGGGCAGGCATGTCGATAAGCAGTTGGCACAGATAGACTTGGATCTGGGTATGACATCCCAAGAGTGTGAAAATTCTGAAATTCTACCCCAGGAGAGTAAAGGCACAAAGACTGCCACATGTGGAGGAGCACTCAGATACCAGAAAGGGGACAAAAGTGCACGTAGCCACGTAACTGTGACATATACCATTAGTACTCTACTATGTTACCTTTAGAACTCAAAAGCCCCTATACATACATTCCTTAATCTCTTTATCCACAGTTTACCTTCAGTGTAACTTTAAGTGGTATAATCTGATCAGACACTTAGAGGTTGTTTTTATCCAAAGGTAGGATAGGACGGAAAAAGATTAAAAATGTTGTGGTTTCTAACTCACTTCAGCAAGGAGTAAACGCCCAATGGAAGACTGACCTGAAGCAGCATGGTTCCATGGGGAAATCTTGAACCCATGACATGCGAGTGGGTTCAAAATATATCCAACTTTGCATATTTTAAAATATATCATGAGAAAATATGACTGAATACTATCTTTACCAAAGTACACCAGTGTCCTAAAATCCCTAATTGATCACGTGTAAGCCTAATTCTCCAGTACTTTGCACCTTGGGATGTCATTTATCTGAGTGCAGAGTGAGTACACATTTAGTGTTTTGCACTCATTTTGTACAAGTGTAAGTGACGGCATAAGGTAGGCTCAGAATTAGTCTAGGGTGAGCAAGCAAATAGCCATAATCTGTCTTTCATCTGTAACGCTTAACAAAAAACCACCATGCTAACCAGCAGCAACAAAAAAGGGAAAATCTTAATATATTCAAAAAGTACTACTTTCTGAAATGTAAGTTGGCTTCTCAGCCTCTTGCATAATATGGAACAAATGTTCACTGCCAACCAAGATAAGCATTCAAGTTCAGGTGAGATGCTTTATAAATATAAATGCATTATATAGGTGGGTTAGATGTGTTTTCACAGTATGTATATTTTGCAGTCTTGGGAGGAAACAAAGGTGGTGCAATATATACATATTTGAATGTTCCAGCTTCAGTTTGACACCATATTTATACCAACCCTTGTGTTTCCAGAAAAAGCTACACTTTAAAGTAGCCTCTTTAGTAACAGACAATGAATGGAGCATTATATATTTCCCCCAGAAAAAAAGCAGGTCAGTTGTACATTTTCTTTGGATATCATCTATGCTATTGGATAATGAAATAAACAATGAAAATATTGAGTATGCTGCTGTAATCTTTGCAAGAATGGCAGGTTCCATCCTAGAGTGTTGGATTAATAGTCTACTAGAAACAGTTTTGATTGATTTTTTTCTTACTATTCACTATTTCCAGTCCTAAACGAATGCTCACCACTTACATAAATGCACACAGACTCACATGTGGGTGCACAAGGGTATAGGAGAGGTACAGGGAGACTTTCCCCTACTACGCAATGCACCCTCATGCAGGGATCAGTCACGCTTGCAGTCCCTTCATATCCTGAGTGGAGTAACTTATCCCTGGCAATGAGAGCTAGAACCCTACTCACTGTAACGGGAGGGTAGAGCTGTGGGAAGAAGGGAAGGCCAGAGTGAAGCATGTTTTTTATCCTACTTAGGAGGAGCGCAGGAGGCACTCCCACCCTGCATGTCGAAAACTCCACTGCGGAGCCTGTCTCACACACTAAGCACTCCCACTGGGTGGTGCAGCTGCACACTGCCCCCAGCATGGGGCCCAGAGTATCCTGTTGTTTTCCTGATTCACTGCACCTATTTCTTTGTGTGTTTATCCATTCTCACCCAGACTGATTAAAAACCAAATTACAGTAGGAGTTTGAATGTATTCATATGAACCAGAAATGTAGGGGGAACCAAACATTGCAACAGTTACTAGGCAGATGCAAATGTGACAGATCATCAATGAAAGTGCATCTTCACTTAATCTTCCTCTATTAACATTCCAGCCCAGATTCAAAGTATTAAAAGGGTAAAGCACTGACCTGCTTTTCAAATGATTAAGCTGAATCTGTAAATTGTCATTTGCCTCTGTCTGCTCATCCAGAGATCGCTGTAGCTTTCGAATCTGGTTTAGTGAGTCATCGAGCTGAAAGCAAACAGACCAGATTGGTTTTGAAATGTACCACGCACATTTTTACCATGAGTATTATTATAATAGACACAAATAACACCCACTGATATTTGAGGCTAATTTTTTTTTAAAGTTACATATGTGTTTTATTCTCTCTCTCTCTCACACACACACACACACACACAGGATCAGGATCCTTTTTCTTAGTAAGGACAGATAACATTGTACTCAGTGTGCCTTTTGCTAAATGTTGTCAAGTTTTATTTCCTACACATCATTCACTTTATTTTCTGTGAAATACATGAAATATCCTATTTTCTTAGCTTTTTTGTTAAAGCATCACAAAGTTTTATGGATAATAAGAAATAACCTAGAACATTTATTCTAATTATGTATGAGGATATTTTATCTATCCTTATATATTTCCCCCAGTTTGTATGCTGCTGTCAATAAAGTACCTGCCAAGTCACTGGAAAAGCAATAAAATGCAGTCATGATTTAAAAATAAGGTCACAAGCAGCTTTCTCTGTAGAATTCTAATTTGACTTCTATGAAACTTGTAGAATGAAACCTGACAACAGGTGAAAGTCAACCAACTTCTGGTTGTTGTTACAAACCCGCCGAGGCCCAGCCAGCATTTTAGTACGGTGCTCCCATATGTGTTCTCCCCGAGCCTGTGATAAATCTCCATGTCCCAAGGCTTTGTGTGCTTGTAGGAAGGAGTCTTGAGGGACTGGAGAATCTATTCATTTTCTCAATTAAACCAAAGAAAAAATAATTGTCTCCCAAGACAACAAAACTTGGCAATCAAGTTTATCTAAAGCTGCACTCTGTGGGAGGAAAAAAGCTTACATTTTTGTTCCTTAAAAATGTGTTCAACTGGGGAAATTTAAAATGGAGGGCACGGGGTGACTAATAAAGGCCTGTTGATGGGTCTATGGATATATAGGTAGCTCTGACACAAATTGCCTTGCACCAAATGGCAGATGCTTTGCAGAACAACCTGGTCCAGTTCTAACAAAAATAAATAGGTTGCTGTCAAAGTATTTTTTATAAGCCCCAAGGATAAATCATCTTTTTCAAGGATAATTTAGCAGTATCCCAATGGAGTTCATCCTCTCGGCCACTCCCCTGAACCCAGTATTCCTTTAAATCTGCTGGGAACATATTAAATGGGAGGCTTGCAGGCACCCCCAAAGATATCTCCAGATCACAGGTTTTGTAAACACAGGCTCCTCCCAGGCTTGCTTGTTTATTTCAGTTTGTACAAGATTTACTAAGCAACCATCCAGTGCTGCAGGCCCTTATTACACAATTTAATATTCACAGCAAATAACCATCTGCAAAGAAAATAGCCACCTCTATAGAGCACGTAGAACCTTCCAGCCTTCAACTCACACTTCCACCAAAATCCTGGAAAATAGGTGGGCTTTGCAGCATGCTAGCAAGTTAATAGATCTGGGTTATGATAGCACAGTGGTTCTCAAATGGTCCGCCGCTTGTGTAGGTAAAGCCCCTGGTGGGTTGGGCTGGTTTGTTTACCTGCCGGGTCCACAGGTTCGGCCGATCACGGCTCCCACTGGCCGTGGTTCGCCGCTCCAGGCCAATGGGGGCTGCGGGAAGCGGCGGCCAGCAAATCCCTTGTCCTGTGCCGCTTCCCACAGCCCCCATTGGCCAGTGGGACCTGCGATTGGCCGAACCTGTGGACCCGGCAGGTAAACAAACCGGCCTGGCCCGCCAGGGGCTTTCCCTACAAAAGCGGCGGCCCCAGTTTGAGAACCACTGTGATAGCCCAATGTAGAGATGCAATTGCAAAAGGCAAAGTCCACTCACACCAGTTAGCCAGCAGCCTCTTCCCTTTTAGACAGGGTAGCTCAGACTTGTTCTCAGCAGAGGCAGTACTGAATGGGAAGAAAAGTGGAGTCTCAGAGTTCGTCTTTACTAAAACATGCTGTAGCATGTTATAGGGTGCTAACCACCATGGTCTAAAATGCTAGTGTGGACTTTAGCATGTACTGAGCTGGTCAAGTCGAAGCTAGTGCAGGAGCCTAGGCTTCAATATGATTAGATTAGCACATGTTAAAGTTGCCTTGCCTACACTAGCAGTTTAGAATGAACCTGCTGGCCAACACCATTCTAGCACCACACCATTTATCCAAAGCCTCAGATGACCAGAGAGATGGTAAACCAAACTCTTTAGGGCTTGATAGGTTAAAACAAATTCCTTGAGCTCAAAACTGGCAAACCTAGAAAGAGTTTTCAGCAAACTCTCTCCCACTCAGGATTTACAATTTTGGAAAAGAGTCGCACTGAATTTTAGGGAGTACACACAGTGCAGCAAAATTTAAGGGACTGCGAAACCACACCTTATAACTTTCCCCAAAAGAGTTGGCAACACTTGTTTTAAGCAATACAAGAAGTTTCATTTTAATTTTATTGCTCCACTTATTGTGATCCTCAAAAGTATCTAATCCAGGGATAGGCAACCTATGGCATGCATGCCGCAGGTGGCACGTGAGCTGATTTTCAGTGGCACTCACACAGCCCAGGTCATGGCCACCGGTCCGGGGGGCTCTGCATTTTAATTTAACTTTAAATGAAGCTTCTTAAACATTTTAAAAACCTTATTTACTTTACATACAACAATAGTTTAGTTATATATTATAGACTTATAGAAAGAGACCTTCTAAAAACATTAAAATGTATTACTGGCACGCAAAACCTTAAATTAGAGTGAATCAATGAAGACTCGGCACACCACTTCTGAAAGGTTGCCAACCCCTGAAATCTATCTACAGGAATTATGAGTTACATATAATCTTGATACCTGAACACTTGATCCAGCAAAAAACTAAAGAATGAGCATTGTCCTATTGATTCCATTAGGACTACACATATGCTGAAAGTTGAGGTTGTGCTAAAGTGCTTTGCTAGATATGGGTCCAAGTACTAGGATCCAAGTACAACTAGAGAATGATATTTTAGCTATATCTTTGCAGTGTGACTTTGCAGTGTAGTAAGAAGCCTAGTAAACGCTTACCATTACAGATATCCTATTCCTATCAATGGCAGTTATATGCAGACTAAGGGCAGTATATGGTCCACTGTGACTGATATTGCTAATCAATAGTTTTCTATTGTAGTGAAAAGCGTTGGGGTGGTGGAGGAGGGAGAGAGAGAAAAAGAAAGAACTCTCTTTCTGAAATGTTAATAGCAATAATCTTAGTTCACAGAATTTCTATGGCAATAATGACTGGCTGTAATTAATGGTACATTACAGTTTCAACTAGCCAGCCATTTCATCATCAGGAAATGCCTTGCACTTCATTCACTATATTGTCCTATTCCTATTGTGATCAGTTTATAAAGGCTGTGATCAAATCATGCTCACAACTCAGTGTTAGTTACCTGAAACATGAGACATTAACACAATGGTAACTTGTACATGAAGGAGTCCAAAACAGAGATTATTTTTTCTTTTTTAAGTGATAAGTCTTTGGACTTTCTCAACTATCTTTTATCATGTTCATTTGCCTTTAATAATTGCTTCAATGTCTCAGTTTTACCTTGTTTTCCAGTGAATTCTTTCTGATCAAGGCAGTGCAGCCAAGTTTGTCACTGAGGGATGGGTTTTAATTTTTCCATCTTTGAAAGGTGAAATATTTATTGCATCTTTCATCATTTTGTTTTCTAAGATGTATAACTTGTTTCCAGCAAAGCAGGCCAGAATCTTCACTTATTTTTACTTTTTATCTTTGTAGTGACAAGCTACATAATAAAAGTACTAATGAGATCACTCAGATTAATCATGTTCAAAATTACTTGGTTTAAAGTGGTCCGATTCAACATGCTTACAGTAGAGGAGGTACCTTGTGACTGCTATGGGGTATGGTTTAACCCCATAGACTTTGGACATCTGATTAAGTCATTTGTGGTCTTTTATTTTACTAAAAAAATTACAGAAAGCTCAGCAATACAGAAAACTTTAGAACCAAATTATTTTAAATGACCTCTTTCTATTTTCTTAGATGTCATTTTATTTTGATTAGGTACTCTCTCTACCTAAATGCCTCCTCCAGTTTCAACTGGATGCAGTGTTTTAACTCTGTTTTCAGTCCTAATTTCTTATGTATTGCTGTGTGACGCTAAACAGCTGTTATTCCATGCCTCCATGTTTCCATTTACCCATCTGTAAAATGGATATATTGTGTTTCATAGGATCTTCAACATTTACCGACATGTATGATTTTGTCAATTTTGCAAGCCTATGGATGTGGCTAAATGGAGAAAAAAAGAAAAGAAATAGTGATTTTCTTTTGGGGAAGGGGGCACAGTAAGTTGCATTTCTTGCAGATTAGCATAGTTTTACTACATGCTCTGACTAGTAATTTTTTTTTTCAACTTCATGGTATGAATTTTAAAAAGATCCAAAATAAACTATGGCAGTAAGATAAACAAGCATTTTCTACAATCACATATTCTCTATCCAATAAAATGATTTCTTCTAAACAGCATTGTTTAACTTAAAAGGAACAATATAAACTTTTTTGGTTGTCACTTATTTCCTATTACAGCCAGTGCTGAATTTTCCATTGGAATGTGGGGTTTTGGGGGAGGAGGAGCTGGACAGAAAATGTAATATCTGCAATATCAAAAGCTTCCACAGGAAATTTTCATTTTTCCAATGGGAAAACTAAAATTAAATATTTTGTTTTGGGTTGATGTAACGTTGTCCAATTAAAATATAATCATGCAAATCATTATTGATATCACTGTTATATAATTGCAACAAATTTTATACAAAGCGTAACACATTGCCAGAAAGGGTTAAGCAGCTTGCAGGCTGAATGACCCAAAGACATGTTAGAAAGTATGTGAATGTTAATTAGGGCCATTCAATACTAGATAGGCTAGAACTTTAAAGTGCAAACCTGTATTGTTAGAGAATTAGAGATTATACTAATTTTGCATATCTTAGATGCTAGCCATGTAAACAGACAGTTCCTGTCTGTTACTATAACTATTAATTTGGAGATCAACAGGGAATATTAACATTTAGATTAATCTTGAAATAATGTAATTGTCTATATTTCTCTTCGAAGTTTATGATAGTCTGCCTAATGGGTAAATTGCCCTATGTTAATTTGTGCAACTAATTACTGGTGATATTTAGGAAACAGAAGGTTATATCAAAAGCCTATTGTTTACCCAGGACTGTATGGTCAAGTGGATGCTAGAACACTGTATAAAAGACCCTTGGGTCCTGATCCTGTTTATCTCAGTTCTGCTTAAGCTTCCTCATGGGGAAGTTTGAGTCGCAAGATTGAGATCCCAGTCCTAAGCTGAAACACCCTGAATATGATATTGGACATTGGACTATAACCAATGGACTAAATTATAAAAGAACTCCTTGCAACTACAAAGCTCACCATCTCTGCTATGAATTTGAACCTCAAGAATTATACTTATGACTGTATGTATACTGATCTTTTAATCAACACTCCCTCTTATTTTTTTTAATAAATTTTAGTTTAGTTAATAAGAATTGGCTGTAAGCGTGTATTTGGGTAAGAACTGGAATATTCATTAACCTGGGAGGCAATGTGTCCAATCCTTTGGGATTGGTAGAACTTTTTTATATGATGAATAAGATTTTCATTAATCCTCATCATATTTGACATGGGTGTCTAGGTGGAGGCCTGAGACTGGGTTACTTTAAGGGAACTGTGTTGTTGACTTCTAAGTAACCAGTGAGGTATACTAGAAGCCCATGCAGCTTCCAGCAGCTCCCATTGGCCTGGAGCAGCGAACTGCGGATAGTGGGAGCCGCGATCGGCCGAACCTGCGGATGGGGCAGGTAAACAAACCGGCCCGGCCCCCCAGGGGCTTTCCCTACACAAGTGGCATCCCAAGTTTGGGAAACACTGACTTAAGGAGTTTGCTTCCTGGGGCCCACAAGACTGTCTAGGAAGAAGGAGTTTTCAGAATGGAGCTTTCAAATTCCATGAAAGCCACCATTAGTGGTCTGCATACATCTTAATATCTTTAATAAAGGAAGATAGTGTCCATTTTGCAGAACGTGTGGTAGTGTTTCTGGTCAGGGAACATAGGCTTCCTGGCTCTGAGGCAATCATACCAACACTCTAAAAAGCTGAAAGTGGTACTATGGTGATTAGGTAAGACAGAGCACCATGATGACAGCCAGGTTATTTTTGAGCAATGCTGTCGGACAGTGCATAGTAACAGAGACTTATCCTCCTAGATCAGAGAGAGCACTTATCACCTTGCAGGACTAGACAGAGAAAATAACTAAAATACATTTTTGCAAATGGATGGCAAACACATGCAGACTAAACATGGTTTTTTTTAAAACTAAGCTGCATGTATCCAGTGAAAAGCTTATGGCATCAATGGGAGAACTGTAAAAACATGCTGGCTGATTATTTCCTTTCTGATCTGGCTTAGAGGGAAAATGAAGGCATCTGTAAAAAACATATATAACAAAAGAAAGGGGAGGTTGAGAGTAATGAATATAAACCAGAAGCTAGAAACTGTAGAAAATCAATAAAGGAAGGAAAGGGACACAAAGAGAACTCTATGTACAATAAGGAGGAGTATTTTAAGTATATTAAGACAAAAATAATCCCAACAGTGGTATTGGTCCATTACTAGATGGTAATGGTAAAATTAATAACAATGCAGAAAAGGTAGGATTGTTCAGTAAGTATTCTGTTCTGTATTTGGAGAAAAAACAGATTATGTAGTCATATGATGACGACATTCTTTCCATTCCAATAGTATCTCAGGAGGATGTTAAATAGCAGCTACTAGGTAGACATTTTTAAATCAGCAGGTCTGGATAACTTGCATTCAAGAGTTTTAAAAGAGCTGGGTGGTGGGTTCATTGGATCTTTAATGTTGATTTTCAGTAAGTCATGGAACGCTGGGGAAGTTCCAGAAGCCTGGAAGAAAGCTAATGCTGTGCCAATATTTAAGAGGGATAAATTGGATGACCTTGGTAATTATAGGCCTCTCAGGCTGACATCAATCCCAGGTAAAATAATGCAGTGGTTGATACAGAACTCACTTAATAAAAATTAAAGGAGGGTAATATAACTAATGCCAGTCCACATGGGTTTATGGAAAGTAGATCCTGTCAAACTAACTTGATTTTTTTTATGAGTTTGCTTGATAAAAGTAATAGTAATGGTGTAATATACTTAGACTTTTGTAAGGCATTTGACTTGGTACTGCATGACATTTTAATTAAAAAAACTAGAATGATATAAAATTAACAAGGCACACACTAAATGTGTTAAAACTGGCTAAGTGATAGGCATCAAAGTCTAACTGTAAATAGGGAATCATCACTAAGCAGGTGTGTTTCTAGTGGGATCCTGCAGAGATCAGTTCTTGTTCCTATGCTGTTTAACATTTTTATTAATGATCTAGAAGGATATTGATAAATTGGAGATGGTTCCTGGAAAAGCCATGAGAATGATTAAAAGATTGGGGAAAATGCCTTATACTGCTAGACTCAAAGAACTCTGTTTAGCTTAACAAAGAGAAGGTTAAGCAATAACTGGATTACAGTCTGTAAGCACTCATATGGGGAACAAGTATTTGACAATGGGCTCTTCAATCTAGCAGACAAAGGTATAACACACTACAGTTTGAAGTTGAAGCTAGAGAAATTCAGACTGGAAATAAGGTGTAAATTTTTAACACTGAGGGTAATTAACCATTGGAAAAAATGTATCAAGGGTAGTGGTGGATTCTCCTTTACCGACAATTTTAAAATCAAGATTGGATTTTTTTCCCTATGCTCTAGGAACTACGTTGGCAAAATTCTAAGCTCTGTATTATACCAGAGGTCAGACTAACAGATTCCAAAAGCAGAAGAGACCATTGTGAACATTTAATCTATCCCACCAGCCAGAGATATTTGGGCTCTGCCTCTCTTCCTGCAAACACTGGGGAATCCCTAACTGCCCGATTAAGCCAAGCATAAGGTTATGTTGTGCTTTTGGAGTGACACAAAGCAGCCAAGTAACCAGACCTTTATGCATAGGCTGAAAGGACTACTGGAGACTTGGGATATTTCTCAAAAATAATATATATTTTCCATCTTGGTTAAGACTGGTTGCTCAGCAGCCAAGCTGTCAGGTTCAAACAACCTTGGCTGGGATGTGGAAGTAGGCTGGGAAATGGAAGATCCTGTCTGATTGCCAATCCCTCTTCCAATCTAAGAGTTTACTAAATATTGCCTTCTGAGCCATTTTGGGATGAGAATGACCATCACCTTTCCCCTTTTGATGTTTTAAATTATTCTTCCTAGTAGTGGAAGGGAGTGGGAGGGAACGGCCTATAAAATAAATTGTGTCTTCTATGAGCCACTATATTTGTTGCCAGTGATCTTTACTGTGCTCTACTTGTGAAGAGCCTTGTTTTCATGTTTTGACTGGATGTGTACTGGTCCATAGCTAATGGGAGTGTGCAAATGAAAAAAAAAAGTGGTAGTACTATAGCTCACTATATAATGGCCATATGCATTAACAGGCAAGAGAACGCTATTAATGTTTGTCACACAGAGCTAGTCTGTGTGTCAGCAGGGCTTGGTAGAAATACAAATGTGGCCTAGGATGACACGCATACTTAGTAACACCAGGAATAAACCTATTTTCTACAAGGGACCGAAAAGTACATTTGGTAATGTACAATAATAATGATAATTAAGAGGAATGAATTAGTATCTATTTTCATGAGCTGACAATGACCATATCACTTACAAATGGGTAAGAAAAAAGGAGGCATTACGGAGCAACCTTCAGTTACCCCCAACAAAAATAAAGAGAAAAGAAAAGGAGAAAGAAAAAATCCTGTATGACGTTGAGATTTAAGTAAGGATAGCCTCCTCAACATTTAAAGTTCTCAAAAGCAGTGTGCAGGGCTTCAGTGTGCAGCTGTGAAACTTACTGGACTGTAAATACACCTGAGAGGTAAACAAGAGTACAGGATGGATACTTTAGAATATCTTCCCTTTATAAAATGGCTCTTCATCCCAAAGGATTTCAAAAGCACTTTACAAAACTAGATAGGTATGCACAACTGACACAGAGCCATCTCTGGGATAAAGAATAGCAGGAAAACAACACTGCACAACAATATGGGGAAAAGAAGGGAAATCTTGAGGACAAACTCCCATTTTTACAAAAATGCCACAGGACCTTAATGTCAACACAAAGCATATAAGTCTTAAGTTAAAAGATAGACCCAACTTCCTTCTCCTTCCCACCACTAAGTTCCTTCATCACCACTCCACAAATCTGCCCAACAGTTCCTAGTCAGATTTATCCTGCTCTCCAAATTTGCATGCAAGGTGTGTGGGTGCATTAGGGTGAGGGAAAGCAAAAGTTCCCTCCAGATGAAGAGTTTCTGGTGGTTTGAGTTAATAAGACTTTTAGTGAAAATTATGAATATGTGCATGAGGCATTGTCAGGAGCACCGCCAGCTTTTTCGGCACCCTAGGCGGAGGAAGGTCCCGCCCCCAAAATTCCGCTGACGACCGGGGCGCTGGCGCCCCCCAAATAGTAGTGCCCTAGGCGACCGCCTAGGTCGCCTAATGGGTTGTGCCAGCCCTGGGCATTGTACACTGAGTATATCAAACAGCCAGTGCTTAATTTGTGCCCAGGCTTGCCAGGGCTGAGCCTCAGCACCTGTAAGTTTGGCAGTTCATAGACCCGGCACCTCTAGGCTTGCTGCATCAGTTATGAATATAAAATAATTGCTTGAGCCCCAGCAACATTCATTACAAATTAAGCACTGGAAACAATACATTGTGTCTGCAGGTTCTCTGTATTATTCCCCATAAATTTGCATTCACTTTGGGACAGAAATTATAGAATATCAGGGTTGGAAGGGACCTCAGGAGGTCATCTAGTCCACCCCCCTGCTCAAAGCAGGGCCAATCCCCAGACTGATTTTTGCCCCAGATCCCTAAACGGCCCCCTCAAGGATTGAACTCACAACCCTGGGTTTAGCAGGCCAATGCTCAAACCATCAGCTATCCCTTCCCCCTAAATATCATACCTGTGGAGAATCTCACTAACTACCATAACAATAAGTTTACAATCACAAAAGCCACACAAAAAAATGAGCCTTGTTAACATAGTCCATAAGAAATAATAAACCATATCACATCCAGATGGCTCAGTCACACTAAAGAAGTCAAGAGAATAAAGCTCAGTAAAAAACAGAGTAATTAAGAGCACGGCAGATACATGCACTATCTTTCCTATTCATGACCTCTGAAATCCCTGAAGTTATAGAATGAATTTCTCAGCAGTTACAGATAAATGGGTGAAAGCTGACTTCTACTTTATTTATGTATGGAGCATATATCTTAATTCCTTAATAACTCTATTCTGCAGCTGCAAAGAAAAAGAAGAGCTTGATCCTACATTTTCAGGAAGATGTCTGTAGAATTGCACACATTTATACTGGCCTGTAAGAGGGTGGGGCTCTCTTCCCTTGCACTCCCTCAGTAAACAGTCCTCACACACTCCAATAGCAAGTTTAATACTACATGTCTTATTTACAACATGCTATTAAGTGCTAGTTTCCCACAGCACAAGACTCCCCCTCCCCGAGAAACTCTCACCTCCCTGAACTCCTAGCCTTCCTTTCTCTCTTTTAATTTCTTCCAGCTAATGAGATGAATCACCTTGTTAATTGTTTAAACATCCAGTCCTTAACCAATTATCTCCTCAATTTGACCCATGTGGGGATGCTTGCAAAGAGCACAGAGTGATGAGTCATCCTTAGACTGCCCACACTCTTTCACAATGACAAAAGAAAGAAAAGAATTTAAGAACAGGGAAAAAGCCAAGGCATCCTGAACAGTCTAAGAGTTAGAGAGGCAGAACCTGAGGAAGTGTAAATTGTCATAGCTTCACTGATTTCAATGAGCCCATGCTAATTTATACCAGTTGAGGATCATCCCCAGAGTCTGAAATGAAACTCCCCTTTCTTGAAATTAAAAGAGAGATTAGAGAAGCAGCACTCGGCATTCTTCAAAGAATTTGAAAAGGGTATTTCTAGGATAATATAAATCTCCATGACAAGCTATTAGTATATCTAGCGGTAGTTTTAGTTCGATTAGTAATTATTTGTTTAATGAATTATTTTGCAGTACTTTCTGTGTTCTTGCACTTTTCTTTCAGTTATGTATATGTTCATCTCTTGCTTTCATAATCTCGTATTTTTTGGGATATAGTTCTCACATTTTATGCTATATATTTTGGAAATGTTTTCTTATTTTGTGTCTGTTCTTCATGACCATACTTAAGAAAGGAAGGAAGCAATTTAATGGTAATGTCCTTTAAAATATGCTCCAATTTAATAAGTAAACAACCATAAACACTAGATATAAACAAAATAAATATTATTTGATGCTACCATGATTTGTTAAATTGTCCCGTAAATTTGACCCTTGAGTGATTCTGTATGATGACCATTTATATCATTAATATTACCACTGTTAGATAACTGCTGCAACACATCTTATACAAAGCCTTACATAATGACAGGTTTCAGAGTAGCAGCCATGTTAGTCTGTATCCGCAAAAAGAACAGGAGTACAAAGTATGTCATGTAAGGTATCAATGGAAAAGTTACAATCTATCAAATATAATTATCCTGTTTGTGTGCATATGTCATCTTGACTATGTACCAGTATTTCAAATGTGTTTGTTCCTAGGGTAACAGGCAAAGGTAGTTTACATCCAGTCTAGCCACCACATTGTGAATGGACCATTCAAGTTGATGTCCCATTAAAGAACACTTAACTCTCACAATGGGCTATAGAAAAAGCTTGTTCCCACCCTGGGAGCCTTCCCATGGACACCATAGCCAGATTATGGGTAATGGCTGCTCCTATGAGTCCTCAAGCCATGTAAGGGCATGTGACTTGCTCATGTGACCCTGGACTCCATCTTGTGCCTGTAATTTTTCACAAACTAAGGCTGAGATCTTTGTTTTGGACAGTGAAATTCCCTCTCCATTGGAGAACATATAAAAGATCTTGGAAGCATCTCCATTTTGACTCTTTCCTGCTCTGATCTCTAGACTTACACTAAAAGGAGCATACTGACTATGGACTGAGGACCTTCTAATCTTTTGGAAGTTATAAGAAACTTTACAAGCCAGCAGTCTATAATATCACGGCTACAAACGTGATCCAAGAACTCTGCTAAGTACAGTTCCACTGCCCTTTACTCATACAATAAGAATAACAACATTTCATTCCCCCCCCCCCCCCCCCCCTTCAAGTGATTTGTAACCCAACCCCAGCCAAAATCTATCACTTGGGCAACACAGCTCTGTTTGCTGGATACCTAGGTAGATTAGGTGTGACTGCAAATACAATCTGGTCATGAAGCCTTTCCCCCCAGCCCCCAGCTCATCACTAGCTGTCAGGGAGAGTTCATTTAGCCTTTGCTTACAAATCGTAATTTGGCCAACATCACCGAAATGAATGCACTGACATCGTCATAAAAACAACAGCTGTATAAGGAAGGTAGTCTATGTTCATACTTTTCAAATCTATTATACTTTTTCAGAAACACATATTTTATCATACACTTTATACACTTTTAAAGTATGTATTAATGTTTCAATTTCAATTCAAATTTCCAAACAATCACTAAATTGGCAACACTGCATGTAACTAATTCACAAAACTGGGGGGGGGGGGGGGGGGGGGGGGGGAAATTCTGGAGGGGTGTAGGGAAATCCCTGTCTGCAATGATTGTATGTATTTGATTTCTTTGACCACTTTATCTCTTTCCTCTTTCTTTTCTCTTATAAATAAACCTTTAGATATTAAAGAATTGGCAAAATGTGATTATTGGGTATGATCTGAATTATATACTGACCTTGCTATGTGGCTCATCTCTTGAGATTAGAGGACCCCATATGTGATGAAATTGGTTTTCAGTAACCACTCATCATAGAGTCCAGTATCTGGGTGGTGAAGCAAGGGCTGAAACGCCTAAGGAGACTTTGACTTCTTGTTAACCAGTGTGGTGAGACAGAAGTTTACTTTTGTTACTGGCTTGGTATATCTTATGATAGAATAACCACCAGTTTGGGGGTGAGTCTGCCCTATTTCTCAGGGGTTTGTCCTGAATTTGGTATTCTCAGCTGTGACCCACTGAGGCACGGTCACACCTTGATGTGGTGGCTTCCATGTCTGCAGGTGCCTAGCTAATACTATACTACTATATTAGCCCCTTCCATTATAAAGAATCCCAAAATAATTTATAAATGTAACTAACTGATTAGTCTGTCAGATCTTCAAGACAAGGACTCTGTTTGTGAGTCAGATAGTGTTTAGTTATATAGCATATTTTGGGTACTACTGTAATACAAGTCATAAACAATGCTATAGAAACTATAGCAAGAGATCACTTCATGTTGACGGAAGTACAGTCACCTCCTGAGTGAAAAATGAATAGCAAGGGAGGAAAGGAAGAATAGTGAAGACTGAACTGAAACTGCAGCAGGAATTAGTTAGGCAGAATGTAATTATCCAGTTTGGAATTAGGCCAGGATGCCACAGGCCAAATTCTGCCTTCGGTTATATCTATATGATCCCACTAAAATCAATGCCAGAATTTGGCTCAAGTTGGTTAAATCCCTAGTGCAAGGGGACTTAATGACAATGGTCAGGACCTTGGTTTTGTGCCTCTTCCAAAGAAGGATTAATGTACTTTTGCCATCAAAACAATCAATACATTATCTTTAAATAGCTGACTCTTGCAGAAATGCTTCCACTTTTCTAAATTCTAAGAAACTCAAATTGCCACAATAAGTGGCTGAGGATACTGCCTGCCAGACTAGAACAAAATTAATCATATCACATCTGAAACACAACGTATTTGTGATTGACTCACAATTTTAAAAAATACCAGGTGAGACGTAAACACCTGAGCCAAAGTCCATTAAAAAACGCACGCCACTGGTTCACTTCTGAACTCAGATACACCAGTTTAATTCCCACATCAGTCAAGACCATGCATCCAGCTCCCCCTTCTCCAGTGCATCAAGTACAACCCACTTGTGATCACTTTTAGGGCCCCTCATGGGTTAACCCAGTGCTATCTGCCTGTTATTAAGTCTGTGTCCCTGTAAGTGCAGCGTACAAACACTGTGTATGGAAGGAACTATGTTTAATTGTTTTAAAATCGATCTTCCACCAGTTACCTTAAACTATTCCATATCATTACTGTTTTTTAATAACACCTAGCTTTTATATAGCACTTTTAATCAGTAAACCACAAAGTGTTGATGTATCATTATCCCCATTTTACAGGTGGAGAAACAGAGGCACAAAGCAGTGAAATGACTTGTCCAAAATCACACAGGAGGCCACCAGGGAGTAGAAACCAGGTTTCTGAAGCCTAGTCTAATACTTTATCCACTAGGCAACACTGTCCTCCATAGTCTGAAATATCTTACCATTAGGAAATGTTTTATGATATGTATCCAAAAATGTAATTTGGTTACTTTATTTAACCACTCTCAGTATTACTGTACTTCCCAGGACCATCCTTTCTTGGTGTTTTCATCTTAAATCCTAGCCATTGTTTCTATCCCCCCCTTTAGAAGGCTAATTGCTCAACAGACAGAAGTGTGTAAGCAAGGCAAATTTAATTTGAGGGAAGAGAGGTGGCACCCTTCTCATGGAAAAATTGGTAAAACCAGGCATAATTTCCTGCATTTTAGAGGCTCTTAGATTTTAGAAGATTTTAGATTAAAGAGAGTCCTCCAACCACAACAAAAAAACAACAACCACACACAAACAACTAAACTACTATTTGGAATGCTAAAGTAACTAATCAGTGAAAAATTTGTCCCACTAGGACACCACCTGTGTTCTAAAAATGCTTAACCTTAAAACTCACTCATGTATTACACACACACACACAATATTTTAAAAAATGGATGATAGAAAATTGGAATGCTTGTTTACTGCCCTCGAATTTGGTCATTGGCAAAGATTACAAATCTCTTCCTTCCTCCCCCCACATCACCTTCTGTCATGATTTTGTTATTTGCTCTGGGCAGTGGTACCTCCAAAAGATGTTAAAGTGATATGTGGCGTAATTCCCTGAGGAATAAAAAACAGATTAATTTTTATTCTGAGAATAGCAATTATGTTTATTTAAAGGGAAAGACTGACAATTTGTTATACTGACAGTTTAAAGCTAGGGATACATATGCTGATTAATTTGTATTAGCTCTTTGCTAAGGTCAGACCATGTGCTTGGAGTTGTATGTGATAGTGAAGAAGGCATGGTCCCTGCCCAAAGAAATTCATAGCTGAGAGGCCCAAACATACAAGGTACTGAAAGCCCTCAATTTCCATTGTTTTAGCAGTTTCAACCCCTAAATTATGAGCTCACAATATAAACACAACATCCTCGTATGTTTCCCTCCCTTTTATTGAATGTAACTCATCACTTCCTTTGCTTAAGCATAGGCAAACATGCACATTTTTCTTCCCTTGCAATAAGGGGATAGCCTCAAAGAATATATATGAGTATGTGTAGAGCTGGATAAATAATTCTAAAAATGTGTGTTAAATGATTTATTCCAAAAAAGACTGAAATGTGTTAAACCATTTTTATTTAATATTCAATCTGCTCTAGATGGAAATCAACAGGGAAAGCAAGACAAAGGACCTTCCTTCTTCTTAGCAGATGTCTCTTTCTGTGGACCAGTTTTAGGACTTGAATTGAGATTTGGATGCAATTTATTTCAATCTTCCATGCCCTGGTCACACAGAAGTATGCATTTAATCTGCATGTACATTTTAAGATATGGAAGAAAAGTATCTTCCTGCATTACTGCTTCTGATTATATTAAGAAAATTAATAGTTCTTATTTCTGCCACAATTCTGCATGTTTTTCTCCCTTGTTGCGAATAATAAAAACTTGTGTTTTATAGATGACATGGTCTTGTTTCATCCTTGCATCTTGTGCAAACTCAGTTCTGTCTGGAAAATTAGGCCTGTAATAGGGGAGGGGAACTGAAACTTTCTGGCTCTACTTTTTGGCCTGATTCAGGTGATACCCATTGTTTTCTATGTTTACATTATGTCTACACTGCAATTAAACACTCACGCTGGCCTGTGCCAGCTAACTCAGGCTTCCAGGGCTCCAGCTAAGGGGCTGTTTAATTGCAATGTAGACATTTTGGGCTCAGGGTGCAGCCCAAGCTCTGGGACACTCCAGCCTGAGCCCAAATGTCTATAGCACAATTAAACAGCGCTTTAGCCTGAGCCCGAGTCAGCTGCCATGGGCCAGCCACAGGTATCTAACTTCAGTTTAGACATACCCGATGTATCCCTATTTCCGTCCTACAGAATTATTTGCTACAAATCAAATGTAATTTGTAGTGGTGCCTGAAACCTTCTTGTTTGTTTCTGAACGTTTGGACATCTTCAGTTTTGACTTTACCCTACTGATTATAGTCAAATAATTGGCCCGAGCAGCAGGGAAGGATCTCTTGGACCCTTTATTGCACCTACAACATTTTCTAAATCCCTGTAGGTGGGAAAGAAGAACAGATTGTTCTGAGATTGAGAGGCTACATTGGCAATGTTTCCTTTTTGAAAGGATTAGTATGTGCTAGAGACCTTTGGTGCTACTACATTTAGCTGTTCTTCTGCATGGTATACTTTGTGAGATGTCTTTAGCCTTTTTCAGTACATGATCAATGTGTTATATAGAAAGATGTCTGTGACAGGGGACCAGGATGGTGTCTGTTCTTTATTAGCACAAGTGACACAACTTTTAAATCTGGCAGGCTTAGACTGCTCAACTACTTTTATAGACAGCCCAGTGCATTCACATGCTGTATTATTACACCCTAACCACCTATTGAAAAGAATTAGAGAAAACAGTGAGAAGAATGATAATCATACTCCCTCTATAGACGCTTCTGCCAAAAAAATAATAAATATGTGTGGTTGCTTTCGATGATCATTCTAGTGGGCTTGTCACAGAATACTACTAAGCAAAATATAGTACTATAGCTGGTACAAGCTAGAGTAATCACTCAGATACCATTCCATATGCTTCTTCCAAAGACCTGTATCATAAAATAAAAAACATACTTGAAATTCCAAAAAGTGGCAGATACAGGAAAGCAAAACTCTGAAACAAACAGTCATTGCCATTTTAAAATGGAAGTAAATGTCAAGTCGCAAATACCTTTATTATACTTTATGGCAGCACCAGCTCACCAATGGTGCAAATAAAGGTAACAGTGTAATCATTTTTTAGTTTTAAAAACATGTATCTGTTATTTTCTTTCTTTCTTTTGTGTGTGGGTGTGTATTTTTTTTGTTATGTTTTTTTGTAAGATGGTTCCAGAGGCCAGGCCTAAAAATGCAGCAGTGGTATGATCTGTTTTGCGCCCCTTCTTTCACATTCTAGACAACACTATTGGGACTACTTGTAATTTCCTTCCTCTTTGGGCTATTTTCATCCAAAAGAGCCATACCTTTTTACCCATAAAAGGACCAAAGAATCAGTGATTAATTTTTTTCTGCACCCACCTACATCTTAAAGTTGGTTAAAGAACATTGTTGTTGATTTTTTAATTAACATTGCCTGACAGGTCAGAACATGGGCAAACTGATTTATAGGTTCTGGCAAATGTGGTAGAATCTTGGTATCAGTAAGTGTGTTCCCTCTGCCTAATTTGGCAAATCCCAACCTGGCAGTAAGGACATTTTCCTATGAATAAAAATACCCAATTTGAATCCCATCTCTGAATTTGACTAACTGTAGCAGGGCCTCCTGACAGACAGATGGATGAAAGTTCCTAGCTCTTGAAAAATAAATGCATTATCTGCCTCTCCAAAACCTTCTGTGCCTACATAGCCAACACTGAATTGAGAAAGAAAGAGCATAAAAAGCTCTGAAGAGTACATGAATCTAAAACACTCTGGACTAAAGTTTTGTCCAAGTGAAGACTTTGAGCTCAATTGTGATTTAAGATAGACCGGGAAAGTCACACAACAACTCAACCCTTCAACATGACATTTGAAAATATATCTTTTCACAGAAACAGGTAATCTAGTTAGCTGAAGTCTCTGGTACTGAGACAACAGCTTTGTTACTAGGGTCAGCATGGCTTAATGAAATAAACAGAATTGAGAAAGCTGTGTAAACTCTTCCAAGTTTGGTTAAAAAGGTTTATTGAATTTTTGTGCGAGAAGCACTCCTCAAGGATTTGAAGGCCTAAAAACGTTTGCATTCTGACAAACTCCAATTTCTCATTGCCCCATCTCATTGCTAACCCATAGGCAACATTCAAGCCCATTTGCATGGGTCCAATGCTTCTATGGAATTAGCAGTGTAATTAGGTCTCAGGTCTGATGCAAGAGAATATTAACTCAGGAAAGCAAAATTTCCCCTTTTAAACCTGGGATATAATTATATAATTGAATATATAAATTTATAATAAGGAAGTATTCCCAATTACTAAGGTTATTACAATATAGGCCGGATTGAGGCAGACATGGGGGGCGGGGGGAGGAATAGAAAAGAAAAAATCCCTTGACTTTTTCCTTTGGAAAACATGTGAGCATGTAATTAAAGTATGTATCATAAGGCATATCAAAAGGGGGCCAAATTAAGGTTGCACTGGCATTCCCTAACTTTTGAGTGCTTGACTTTGCAAACTAAAAATTCTTTTAACATAAGTGGTGTGTGTGTAATTTCTAAAGTATTTTTTTAAAAACTGAAAAATCAATAATTTCTCATGTGGAAACATATTGACATCCACATGGGTTATCAGCAGGGTTGAAACATTTAGATCCTCAGTACAGACCTCTGCCACTTGAGCTAACTGAATAACTGATAGCCAGCATAGATTGGCATTCTCTATGTGGACAAGGCAATAAAAGGGAAAGTGACAAATTTTGCCAGTGGATTTCACACAGTTGCTGACAGAGAAATATAGAGACTCAGGAATCTTGGATTCAATTACAGGTTCTGGAAGACAGTGTGTTCTAATGGTTCCAGAACCTTCTGTCCCATCCCATCCAGCCTGATCTTGTCCTGCCTACCCCAACCCCCTTTGGCTCCTTATCACAGTCTGCTCACCCAGCCAGTCCCAGGCTCTTCATTGCAAACTGTATTTTCTTGCCCAGCCAATCCCTGTCTCCACCTCCAGGCTCCCCATCTAAGTCCCATTCTTTCCCTCACTTCAGTTACCAGTTCCAGTTTGACTTCTTGAGCTCCTCACCTCAGTTTCCCTGCAAGCATTTTGCTCAACCAGTCCCTGTGGTTCTTCCCTCCCCCCCGCCGCATTCCTCATTTAATCCAAGTCTTCTTTTCCATACCCAGTGTTTTCTTTCCTTCCCTTCCCCTCTTACCCGCAGGCTCTCTGCCCCCATATCCTTGCACAGCTAGTTCCAGTCTGCCTCCCATCTACTTCCTCTGTCTCCCCCATCCGCCCACCTTCCTGTTCTTGCAGCCTTTGCAATCAAATCAGGCAGATTCCATCTTCATGCTGCCTGCACACCAGCAGGGGGAGCATTGAGAGCATACAGAAGAGAGAGTCTCCCTGCTCTTAATTCCGGTGCCCAGCATCACAGTGGCCCAGAGAAGCCAGCAGCAGCAATTGCAGAGAAAGTCCTGCTCAAGCCCTGCAACCCAAGATAGGAGCATGCTCAATATAAACAGCATCTTCAGAGAATTTACCTGAGAAATTACCAGGGCATGTGTGAACTGAGATTTTTCAGATGCATATAACTTGACCAAATGTGTGCATTTTTTTCCTATGAAAAGTAAAGGCACTTCCTTGGCATTAGAGCAACACCCCTGATCTCAAGCCCTTGCTCCAAAAACACAGAGTTCTAGAAGCTTCTCACTGAAGTGGTAAGACTTTGTTTTCTTTTGTTTAACATGGGCAAACAACATATCCTTCCCCTATCTCATGCTCAGCTTTTCCAGGTATTCTTTCCCTAGTGGATTTTGCTGGGGTTTTTTGGTATGTTTTCTGTAGCTGTTACAACAACAAACATAATGTGGGATCGATGCCACTGTTTAAAGGAAGTGTGAGTTGCAAATGTGCTTAACAAAAGTATTGTTATCCCCTTAGCACAGTAGGCCCCCAGAGCTTCTACTGTAGGCACTATAATAGTCTGAATACACTCTACTGTGTTAGCGGTTTCTGCTGCGTTGCACACCATGCAATTCCAACAGAAATCACTAATGACTGATGCCACTGCAGTGGTATTAAGTATTTTTTAATTTAATTCCATGCTGGTCACATATCAACACATTAGCATAACAGTGATTTGGCCTTCACCAGAGCTAAGATGATTGAGTTAACACACATTAGATCTATATGTTTCCAGTCTAAAATGCCAATTAAACATTTACTCCAAGTATAATGTCTTCTTATTTTTCGTGTATGTTAAATTCTTCACATCTCACCACTTCGTCCTACTGTCATTTTGATTTGTTGATCTCTGCTAATCAATCCTGTCATCAGACTGAAGATGTCTTTTAAGACTCAGAACAAGACCATTATTAAGCATTGCTGTTGTCTAACTTTTTCTGTACTGTAAAGAAAAAGGAAACAGCAGCGAGTGAACAAAACCAAACCAGTAAGAACAAAGTGAAGCCTAGTCTATCCCCTTTCCAGGCTGCTTTGGGTTTTGGGAAACTACTAACCATGGAAACTCAAGCCAAGAGAAACTATTATCCTGTTCACAGTAGTCCTTTCAGAGTTTCCCAGTATCTTTTCATATCACTACAAACTTAAAAACAAAACTATCTTGGGTGGTAAAAAAAAATAAAAAATCATGAAAAGTCTAGTTCTCATAATACAATTCAACTACATTTCCAGCATGTAGCATACACTTCTTAGCTTGACTTTGATTAAATGATTTAAGGCTTTTTCCCACTAGAGTTCATAGTTCATAGAATTAAATTTGTTACAGTACCTCTTCTGGACGTGTTTCATGTCAGTTAATGCTACTGTCTTGGCAGCTTTCCCTTGAGTTGTATCACATGTATGGGGCTTCCTAGAAACAAAATCTCATGGGAAGTGAGGGTTCGCAGCAGGAACTGGGGTTTCTCACTCTGTACTTCAACTCACAGCAAAAATACAAAGCATCACCAGATTTAAAAAGAAGTGGGGCAAGAAGAGATTTCTGAATCTCTCCATAAGGCTAGTTACCTATGGAAGGGACTCTTGTCTCCATGCATGCCTTGAAAGGATCTTTTCACTAGTGAAAAGCAACTAAGCAAGGCCTACTGGATATGCAATGTCTGGAAATAACATGTAGGAAGAAGAGGAAATCCCTGGAGTCAGATATGGAATACCAATTTTGAGATGCTTATCTGAACCAGTCCTTTTGAGATTCACTCATCATTACGCTCAGAGGAAAGATATCAGGCTACAGGACTGCAAAGCAAAACTAAGTAGTTCATGCCTGATGACTAAACTATGATATTGTATATTCTTAAAGAGGAAAGGAGCACAAACATTGTAACAAGAACTGAAAATATCATCTAAATTACAGTTGTATATAGAGTTTCTTCACTTTGAAATGTCACTTTGACTTCAAGTATGCATGTTTACAATTGGGATTTTTATGAGTGCTGAAGGAAGTTCTTTTGAAAATTCCACCCTAGACTAATGTTCATTATTTGAAACTATGGTGTACACTTTCCTATTATCAAAAGTTTTTTTCCACAAAAAAGGTAATATCACAATATTTTTTAAAACTACAGTAATGACAAGGAGATAGTGAACTGGTATTGTTACAGGTAAGTATTTGAAGCATTTTCTAACTCTTGAATTGGGTATGATTGAATTAGTCATTTTATTTCCAAGGAAAACAATACAGTACAGCCATCTTGGAAATAAAAATGACCTTTCAAAACAATGCCAGCTGCACAGATTAAGTTTCAGAAACTATTAATGAAAGAAATACATTGTAATCATCAATATACTAATTAATTGTATGCCAATGAAACAAGTATAAACAAACATTTTCATTTGCATGGCTATTATCAGAGCTAGTTGGGAAGTAGTTATACCATCCTGTGAAAATTTTCAAGATTTCAAAGAAAATTTCCCATCTCAAATTGGGATGAAAAGTTGGGAAAAAAAATCAGACTGAAAAAGTTTTAAAAAGTTTGTGTGGGTCAACTGAAATATTGCATTTTGATAGTTTTGAAATGTGTTTTGATTTTGCTGTTATTAGCTTAAATTTCAAAATGAAAGGTTGTTTCAAACGTGAAAACTAGATTTTTTTTATAGCCCCATCCCTAGAGTATTTCAGCATGTCACATATATTAATGAAATTAGCCTCACAACACTCCTGAGAGGTAGGGAAATATTATTCCTAATCAAACTACGTCCATTTGGGGAGGGGTGGGGGGGTTGACAAAAAATCAACATTTTCCATGGAGAGAACTCCATTTTCCAATCAGTTCTAGTATACATAATCTACTAGGTTTGTTTGGGGTAAAGGAATTATTTATCAATATAAGGTGTTATTTCTTATTTATTGTGCAATGCACATACAATATTCCATTAAATATATTTTTAAGGAGGAACAAATATTTATTTGAGCTCATTCCACCAATAATAGGAATCTCTTTCTACCTCTCTGACAACTCCCTCCCCCACCATGTTTAAGGGAATATTGTACATTTATTGAACAATATGCAAGAAATAACACCTTATTGATAAAAATTCCTTTTATCCCAAACAAACCTAGTAGATTATGTATACTAGAACTGGTTGGAACTGCTGCCAGATGTACTCATTTTCTGTACCTCCTACCTACTTTTTTTTTCATTATTATAACAGAACAATTTTAATTGTTAACAAAAAACTGCAGAACTGAGAAAGTATGTAGCAGAATGCCACGACCATCAGTATTCCCAGTAATTGCTTTGAGAGAAACAAAATCATATTATTTATTTGTATTGCAGCAACACCTAGGAACCCCAGTCATGGACCAGTACCCATTGTTCTAGATCCTGTACTCAGACAGAATTTCACATAGTGAAGTTAAATGATGTGTGCCTACCACCACGCAGGGTTTTATTTGTTTTACTGAAGAATTCCAACAAAATTGAAGAAATAAAATACCTCTTATTTTAGGCAAACCAATAAAGAGTTTATAATCAGTTCTGTAAAGACATTATCTTATCTTTTTTTTTCCTTTCTGAAGGCCCATATTGGTTTAACAACTCGTCCTAAGTACTACATAAAATAATGAGTAAATCTGGCAGCAGCTCAGGTTGCTGCATTAATATATATAAATTAGATTTTTGGAGTCTTAAAGGCAATATCTAGTATGTTTTCAGATATCCTTTCAAAATCTGTTACAATACACTTCAGCTATAAATGAACTAAGTGCATGAGCAAAAAATAATGTAGATCATAAAATATAAAAAAAACTAGCAGAGTCAGAGAGAATGAGAACTTTCCATTTTCATGTGGGCTCAAGAATAGAAATAATCGTGATGAACATTTCATCTTGAATACATTGATAATGTCCTGCCAATAGAGCACAGAAAACAACAAATTGTTTTGCCTATTGTGTCACAAACCCAATTATTATGAGTATTGAATGCAGCAGTGTATTAATCTAAATCTGAGTGTTCGGAATAAAAGAAGAAACCTAAATGCTAATATAATCTTCCTCAGACAGCACTTAACTAAAGAAAATCTTCATGAATCATAGAATCATATAATATCAGGGTTGGAAGGGACCTCAGGAGGTCATCTAGTCCAACCCCCTGCTCAAAGCAGGACCAAATCCCAACTAAATCATCCCAGCCAGGGCTTTGTCAAGCCTGACCTTAAAAACCTCTAAGGAAGGAGATTCCACCACCTCCCTAGGTAACCCATTCCAATGCTCCACCACCCTCCTAGTGAAAAAGATTTTCCTAATATCCAATCCAAACCTCCCCCACTGCAACTCGAGACCATTACTCCTTGTTCTGTCATCTGGTACCACTGAGAACAGCCTAGCGCCATCCTCTTTGGAACCCCCTTTCAGGTAGTTGAAAGCAGCTATCAAATCCCCCCTCATTCTTCTCTTCTGCAGACTAAACAATCCCAGTTCCCTCAGCCTCTGCTCATAAGTCATGTGCTCCAGCCCCCTAATCATTTTTGTTGCCCTCCGCTGGACTCTTTCCAATTTTTCCACATCCTTCTTGTAGTGTGGGGCCCCAAACTGGACACAGTACTCCAGGTGAGGCCTCACCAATGTCGAATAGAGGGGAACGATCACGTCCCTCGATCTGCTGGCAATGCCCCTACTTATACAGCCCAAAATGCCGTTAGCCTTCTTGGCAACAAGGGCACACTGTTGACTCATATCCAGCTTCTCGTCCACCAAGAACTGCTGCCTAGCCACTCGGTCCCTAGTCTGTAACAGTGAATGGGATTCTTCCGTCCTAAGTGCAGGACTCTGCACTTGTCCTTGTTGAACCTCATCAGGTTTCTTTTGGCCCAATCCTCTAATTTGTCTAGGTCCCTCTGTATCCTATCCCTACCCTCCAGCGTATCTACCACTCCTCCCAGTTTAGTGTCATCTGCAAATTTGCTGAGAGTGCAGTCCACGCCATCCTCCAGATCATTAATGAAGATATTGAACAAAACCGGCCCCAGGACCGACCCTGGGGGCACTCCGCTTGAAACCAGCTGCCAACTAGACATGGAGCCGTTGATCACTACCCGTTGAGCCCGACAATCTAGCCAGCTTTCTATCCACCGTATAGTCCATTCATCCAGCCCATACTTCTTTAACTTGCCGGCAAGAATACTGTGGGAGACCGTATCAAAAGCTTTGCCAAAGTCAAGCAATAACACATCCACTGCTTTCCCCTCATCCACAGACCCAGTTATCTCCTCATAGAAGGCAATTAGGTTAGTCAGGCATGACTTGCCCTTGGTGAATCCATGCTGACTGTTCCTGATCACTTTCCTCTCCTCTAAGTGCTTCAGAATTGATTCCTTGAGGACCTGCTCCATGATTTTTCCAGGGACTGAGGTGAGGCTGACTGGCCTGTAGTTCCCCAGATCCTCCTTCTTCCCTTTTTAAAAGATGGGCACTACATTAGCCTTTTTCCAGTCATACTGGACCTCCCCCGATCGCCATGAGTTTTTAATGATAATGGCCAATGGCTCTGCAATCACACATTCATGCTTTTGCTAAATCATAGTCAAGCTGCTGCATTAGGAGAGAAAACATAAGTAACTGGAAATCTGATAATTTCTCTAAAAATACAGAAAATATAATTCTTTTCCTCTTAAACAAGATATTAATAATAATAAAAGTATTACATTTATGATTACCACACTAACAGTATTTCACTAAGAGCAGCTCTCCGGACATTAGGGGAGCTCCTATATCCTACATAGCATGAGTGGTTCCTTAACATGCTTCTTGGTATGACTTGCTTGGCAATATTGTTAGTTCCAGACTACTGCTGTCAAGGATTATTTTCTTTGTTCTGCTGATAACCCTAAAAAAACTAACTATAGCTCCCAATTATAAAGTACAACTGCCAGAGAAGGCTCTATGAGTTACAGTGGTGAACTGGGTGAGGGACTGACACCAAGGAAATAGAAATCTCCAATTTCTTCAAAGAACGGGTTTAAGATGGGTGGCTGCAGTGCAGGTTTTCTCTAAGGCACCCACAAACCTGTATGTTTTGTGAGGCCACTTTTAGAATAAAGTTAGGTAGTTTTGTCCTCATGACTGTTCTCTCCTTACTTAACCCCTCTGTTGTCACTTCTAACAGGAGCGCCAATTAGTTTTAATTAGGAGTGTGTGATTGTTAGACCCTGTCTAACAGGAACTGGGCTGATATCAATTAATTTCAAATAATCAGCTAACCTGTCAGATGGCAGTGATGTTTGTGTTCCTAGTATCTACTGAGATCTTGAGTGAAAGTTTTCATGTGCCACTACCAAATTCCTAAACATCCAGTTCCCAACAGAATTTATTTTATTTATAAAGATATTTTCTTGGACTCTTTGTTTTACCAGCTTTGTTTTTCCTCACTTCCCCCTCTCCTAGTATGTCAATGATTGGCTCTGAAATCAAACAGAAATTGGATCAGTGGGCTGCAGCCACTAATGCAAAAGTAACTCTTCTAACTTAAGGGCATGAGAGGTGCCTTGCTGTATTGGGTGTCTGCAACAAAGAAAAGCAAAGTAATAAACTAAGAGTCCAATTCTGCAGACACTTGTTAATGGACATAGTACTTATCCTACGATCCGGACTAATAACAGCAAGATTAAAAGACAACTGGGCATAGACTACATAGCTTAACAAACAAAAGTTGGATTATCAAATATTGCATCAAAATCTGGCCAGTCACCATCCTGACCACACACAAAGCTGTATATTGGGGAATCTTATATATACTTACCTGGCACTTGCTATGCCAAAGGTATTATTTCCTCATTTTCAATTACCATCACATTAATTCTTTCTAGGTTTCTCAAGCTGAGCATCTAAAAATTGGTTCACCCAAATTCACTAGACACTTCTGAAAATACAGGTCCTCTCTCTATATATATGGCTAGGATTATCTAAAAAGGCTGCTACATGGAAGAAATAGGAAATTCCACTACTAAATGTTAGGAACCGGCCTTCAGGCAGTATCATTATATCACATGGGTGCAAAAGGAAGACTTTCTTTCCTGCATCATGAGCTTCAGAAGGTGGCTGAAGATTCATTTTTCTCCATCACAAAACACTCAGGAAGAATGGGCACATCTACACTATGATAAAAAAAATCACAACAGGGAGTCTCAGGGCTCGGGTCAGCTAACTCAAGCTCACAGGGCTCAGGCTGCAGGTCTAAAAATTGTAGTGTCGACATTCAGGCTTGGGCTGGAGCCCAAGCTCTGAGACCCTCCCCACTTGCAGAGTCTTAGAGTCCAGGATCCCGCCCGAGTCCAAACACCTACATTACAATTGTATAGCCTGCAGCCCAAGCCCCTTGAGGCCAAGTCAGTGACCCAGGCCAGCTGCAGCGATCCTGCAGATCTTTTATTTCAGCATCAATGTACTCAACATGAGCAGGGAAATTATGTCACTTCAGCAGTGCAAGATATCTCTGTAGCATAAACCAATTATAATCATCACTTTTCTCAGATAAGGGATCCTCTTTTCCAGGCTGGTGGGAAAAAAAATCTTGAAGTCAAGTTATTTTCAGAATGATTTTTTTTTTTAAACTGAAAGGTAATCAGGGGAAGGAGGAAAACACATTTGGTGCTGGTTGAAGTTCTTTTGATATGGGGAGAGGAGGAAACAAGTCCAATTAACAGCCCCTAAAATGGATATTTTGCAGCAAGCATACAATTAACCATCAGTAATGATCTTGAATCTAAAGTAGTCTAAGGGTATGTCTACACTACGAAATTAGGTCGATTTTATACAAGTCAATTTTTAGAAATCGATTTTATACAGTCGATTGTGCATGTCCCCACTAAGTGCATTAAGTCGGCGGAGTGCGTCCTCACTACCGTGGCTAGCATCGATTCACAGAGTAGTGCATTGTGGGAAGCTATCCCACAGTTCCCGGAGTCTCCGCTGCCCATTGGAATTATGGGTGAAGCTCCCAATGCCTGATGGGGCAAAACTATTCTCGTGGGTGGTTTTGGGTCACTCTCCCCTCCCTGCCTCCCTCCCTCCCTCCCTGAAAGTAACTGCAGACAATCATTTTGCGCCTTTTTTCCTGGGTTACCCGTGCAGATGCCATAGCATGGCAAGCATGGAGTCTGCTCAGCTCACCGCTGCTGTTGCGAGCATTGTAAACACCTCGCGCATTATACTTCAGTATGTGCAGAACCTGGCTAAGAGACGGCAGCACGAGGATGATTGTGATGAGGACATGGACACAGACGTTCCTGAAAGCACGGGCTGTGGCAATTGGGACATCATGGTGGCAGTGGGGCTGGTTGATACAGTGGAACGCCGATTCTGGGCCCGGAAAACAAGCACAGACTGGTGGGACTGCTTAGTGTTGCAGGTATGGGATGATTCCCAGTGGCTGCGAAACTTTTGCATGCATAAGGCCACTTTCCTGGAACTCTGTGAGTTGCTTTCCCCTGCCCTGAAGTGCAGGAATACCAAGATGAGAGCTGCCCTGACTGTTGAGAAGCAAGTGGCGATAGCCTTGTGGAAGCTTGCAACGCCTGACTGCTACCGGTCAGTCGGGAATCAATTTGGAGTGGGCAAATCTATTGTGGGGACTGCTGTGATTCAAGTAGCCAATGCAATCACTGACGTTCTGCTATCAAGGGTAGTGACTCTGGGAAATGTGTAGGTCATAGTGGATGGCTTTGCTGCAATGGGGTTCCCTAACTGTGGTGGGGCGATAGATGGAACGCATATCCCTATCTTGGCACCGGACTACCTTGCCAACCAGTACATAAACCACAAGGGGTACTTCTCAATGCTGATGCAAGCACTGGTGGATCACAAGGGACGTTTCACCAACATCAATGTGGGATGGCCGGGAAAGATGCATGACGCTCGCATCTTTAGGAACTTTGGGCTGTTTGAGCAGCTGCAAGAAGGGACTTACTTCCCAGACCAGAAAGTTACTGTTGGGGATGTTGAAATGCCAATACAGTGAAACCCCGCTATAACGCGATGATCGGGGTCCAAAAAATTTGATCGCGATAAATGCGGGGTCGCGTTATAGCGGGGTTACGAAAATTTACCATTTCAAGCTGGCCAATTTCTCTTGGGCAGAAAACGACTTGCGTTTGTGAACTGCCCATAACGATAACTGAAAGGGTGTAGCAATAATTAGTGACAGCACAAGCTAATCAACCTATTAAACGAGCCAGAACCAGCCTGAGAATGGCTGGGTTTGGACTTTGAAAACCGGAGTTTTGGGACCTGGCAGACTGGGGATGGAGCAGCTCTCAAGAGATCAAAGGCGCTCAGCTGACTCCCCTCCACCCGGAGAGCTGATTGCAGTGTTTGACACTGAGGAGTTGCTGATATTCAGAGCGGAGTTCGTGCCACTGTTTGTGTAGCATCCCTCCCAGCTGTCAGCCTGCTCCAGCAGCGGGAGCTCTCATCCATGCAGCGAGAGAGGGAAACACTTGCGGAGAGCAGGGGAGACGTGCAAGGGGCAGAGGAAGAGCGAGGAGCAGCTGGGGAGTAGAACGGCTCTTCTCGCCAAAAGGGGAAGCGGGGGTAGGGGGGAAGAGGCAGTGGGGAAGGCACATTTCTTTTTTCTTTTCTTTTTTTGCTTCGGCGGCGTTCCGGCTGCTTTATTTATTTATATTTATTTATTTATTTGGCTTGGGGCGGCTGGAGCCATCTTATGATCGCGTTATATCCGAATTCACATTATCGCAGGGCGTGTTATAGCGGGGTTTCACTGTAGTTATCCTTGGAGACCCAGCCTACCCCTTGCTCCCATGGCTCATGAAGCCATACACAGGCAGCTTGGATAGTAGTAAGAAGTAGTTCAACTATAGGCTGAGCAAGTGCAGACTGGTGGTAGAATGTGCCTTTGGACATTTAAAAGCTCGCTGGTGCTGTTTGCTGACTAGGTTAGACCTCAGCGCAAACCAATATTTCCATTGTTATTACTGCTTGCTGTGTGCTCCATAATATCTGTGAGAGTAAGGGAGAGACGTTTATGGTGGGGTGGGAGGTTGAAGCAAATTGCCTGGCTGCCAATTTTGAACAGCCAGACACCAGGGCGATTAGAAGAGCACAGGTAGACGTGCTGCGCATCAGAGAGGCTTTGAAAACCAGTTTCATGACTGGCCAGGCTTTGTTGATTTTAGCTCCCTGTAAGCCAACCACCCTCCCCACTTCGATCACAGCTGGCAAAGGAAATAAAGTCACTATTGTTTTGAAACCATGCATTCTTTCTTTATTATTATTTTTTTTCTAAAGGGAGACAACTGATAAGGTATTCCAGGTGGGGTAAGGTGGGGTGGTGGAGGAGGGAAGGACAAGGCCATATTGCTTATTGTAGCCACACTACAAATCAAAACTGTTTGAATGACAGCCTTCTGTTGCTTGGGCCATCCTCTGGAGTGCAGTGGCTGGGTGCCCGGAGCCTCCTCCCCCACGTTCTTGGGCATCTGGGTGAGGAGAATATGGAACTTGGGGAAGAGGGCAGGTGGTTGTACAGTGGATGCAGCGGCAGTCTGTGCTCTTGTTGGCTTTCCTGCAGCTCCACCAGATGCCTGAGCATGTCTGTTTGCTCCCTTATTAGCCTCAGCATTGCATCCTGCCTCTGCTCATCGTGCTCACTTAATGCTTTCCTGGACTCTGCCACTGAATGCCTCCATGCATTCAGCTGTGCCCTATCAGTGCGGGAGGACTGCATGAGCTTGGAAAACATGTCATTGTGAGTGCGTTTTTTTCACCTTCTAATCTGTGATAACCTCAGGGACGGAGATGATAGGGGAGCATAGAAACATTTGCACCTGCGGGGGTATAAAAAGGGAGAGTAAAATTTAAGATGATACATTTCTGAGAACAAAAGGGAGACTCTTTCACAGTGAATCAAGCAATTCACAGCAGACAGCACATGTGCTTTAGGTACAAGGTCACATTTTGCCTTTTATATTGAGCGCCTGCCGGTATGGTGAACACATCACACACGGCTGGGCAACAGAATTCAGTTTCCAGGCAGCCAAGGTAAGCCAAAGGGTATGCGGATTTGGCTTCTAACGCCTTCATGACATGTGGGAATGTTTTCAAACTGCAGCGCCCTCCTTTCCCATAGCAAGCAATGCCAGTTGGGTTTGCCATTTAAAAGGAGGGGCTGCGGTTTTCGGGTGGATGTGCAGCACACACTTCTCCCCACCCTCCCCGTGGCTATTTGGGATGATCCCTTCACTCCTCCCCCCTCCGTGTGGCTATTTGGGATGAGCCCTTCACTCCTCCCCCCACCACATGGCTATTCTCAGGGATGATCCCTTTTAGCCAATTGCAAACAGCCCAGCATGAATGGGCTCCTTTTACTGTTCCCTTACAAAAATTCCCCTATTTCAACCAGGTGATCATGAATGATATCACTCTCCTGAGGCTAACACAGAAAGATATAGACCGAATGTTGCTTGAATGCGACCAAAACCCAGGACCATTCGCTGCCATGCTTTGTGCTGCAATGATTCCAAACTACTTGCTACTGGCTTGGCATGGTAAAGTGTCCTACCATGGAGGAGGAAATAAGGCAGCCCTCCCCAGAAACCTTCTGCAAAGGCTTTCAGAATACCTCCAGGAGAGCTTCATGGTGATGTCCCTGGAGGATTCCCGCTCCATCCCCAGACATGTTAACAGACTTTTCCAGTAGCTGTACTGGCCGCGAATGCATCCCAAGTCTTCAGGGAAAATCAAACATTAAACACTATTCTAAGCTTTTAAACCCTGTACTGTAGTTACAAATGTGCACTCACCAGAGGGGCCTTCTCTGCCTTCAGGGTCGGGGATCCTGCCTTAGGAGGGTATTGGCTCCAGGGTGATGAAAAGGTCCTGGCTGCCGGGGAGAACAGATTCACCACTTGCCTGCTGCATTCTCCTCCTCCTCCTCTTCCTCATCCACAAAATCCTCCTCCGTGTTGCGTGAGACTTCCCCCTTGCAGGTGTCCACGGACAGTGGTGGGGTAGTGGTAGGGTCCCCCCCTAGAATGCCATGCAGCTGATCATAGAAGCAGCATGTATGGGGCTCTGACCCAGAGCGACTGTTTGCCTCCTTTTTCTTTTGGTAGGCTTGCCTGAGCATCTTGACTTCCATGTGGCACTGCTGTGTGTCCCTGTTGTAGCCTTTGTCCATCATGCCCTGTGCGATTTTATATACATTAGCATTTCTTCTTTTTGATCGGAGTTCTACCTGCACAGATTCTTCTCCCTATACAGCAATGAGATCCAGTGTCTCCCATTCGCTCCATGCTGGAGCTCGTTTTTGATTCTGGGGGGACTGCATGGTCACCTGTGCTGCTGAGCTCATCACACTGACCAAACAGGAAATGAAATTCAAAAGTTCCCGGGGCTTTTCCTGTGTACCTGGCTAGTGCATCGGAGTTGAAAGTGCTGTCCAGAGCGGTCACATTGGAGCACTTTGGGGTAGTGCGGACTCAAATCGACGTTATTGAGCCTCCGGGAGGTATCCCAAATTCGACCCAGCAAGGTTGATTTTAGCGCTACTCCCCTCGCTGGGGAGGATTACAGAAGTCGATTTTAAGAGCCCTTTAGGTCGACGGAACGGGGTTGCTTGTGTAGACGCATTCATTATAAAATCGACCTAATGCGGCTAAATTTGACCTAACCCTGTAGTGTAGATGTTTAAGGGTAATTGATAATTAAACGGATTAAACTGGGTTTTGTACCCAATAGAAGGTGTTTGGCAAAAGCAACAGAATTTTATGCTGTTGGGATTTAAAATAATCTGTACTCTTAGGAATGTTGAAAAATTAGTTAATTAATGAGCTCTTTTTATATTTATATATTACACACACACACACACACACACACATATTTTGTCCAAATTGTCTAACAACAGCCTAGTTGGCATATTCAGTAGAAAGATAAATTGGAGGGTTATTAGATTTATAGAGACATATAAAATCTTCAGAAAGAATCTTATATTGTCAGGACAATGGAAAAAGGGACTAAAGAGGTCAAATTCTATGTCTAATGTCAAAGATTGCAGTATTGGATCATAAATAAACACATAACTCTACAACATATAATGCATTTACAGTATTGCCCTTGAATATGTGAATAAACTGTAAGTGACGACAGATTCTTTTAACAAATTAAAAGTTTAAATACCTTATCCTCTGCCTGGTTTAGCCCTCTTTTTAAGTCTTCCACCCGACTTCTCAGCTTCTTAACCTCATCCTCATGTTGTTCCACTCTCTTGTTTGCATGCATCAATTCCGCCACCTTATCATGATACTGCTTGTTTAGCTTGTGGTGTACATGCTGCAGTTCAATGAGCTCCTTTTAAATAAAAACAATACCATTCAGATACTAAAACACATTTGGGCACTGAAACAGCTTAGAAATCTTCTTAAAGGAAGCTTTCTATAGGGAGCCTGCTATGGCTGTTGAAAGTATTGCTTATAAAAAAAATTGGTTAAGTGTATTCCAGTTAATGTTTATTCTAACAAGAACAATTTTGCATTTCAGGTGAACTTAAAGTGTAGGGACATATTCACATCACTTCACAAATTACATGAACCAATTAATGTGCAACACATTAGTGTGCTTCGGAAATCATACCCTCATGGTTTTCATTAGTGTTCCCTGTAGACAAGCCCTTAAATACAAGTAAGCACTTTCTGTGTTTTTCTGGCATTTATTGGATAAATGCAAATTTCTTTTTTTCTTTTCTTTTCTTCTTTTTAAACTTGTTCTCTTATTGGGGGTGCTATATTGGTGTTTATTGGTAAAAACAGAAAATCAGAAGCCCTATGAATATTTCAATGTAATTAGCATTTATAGTTTTTTTAAAAAAGTCCACAAGCCCTAAGCATCTGCTTCAACTACTATACTCTCCTGCCTCCCTGGTTCCCAATTTATTCCTGTAAGAGTAAGGCCTGGTCTACACTACACAGTTAGGTGGACACAAGACAGCTTACATCAGCCTAGCTGTGGATGTGTCTTCACTTAAATTTGGCTCCTGCCGACATAAGTGCCTCGCTATGCAGATTTAATAACACGACCTTCATGAGTGGTGTAGAGTCATGGTCGATATACTTAGGTCAATGCAGTGAGAGTGTAGACACTGCATTACTTATGTCAACCATTACTGTCCTCCAGCAGCTGTCCCACTATTGTCCCACCCTGGCTGCCCTAGTCATTATTGTGAATTCAGCCTCCTCCCCCTGGCACCTTTTAAAGCCCAGCAAAAGCCACGGTTGGTGTATATGTACCTGAAATGGAAATGACTGTTCTTTCCCCTTCATAAGTTCTGTTCCTTTAATTTATTAAGTTTTAATTTTTATTTTTTTTTTAAATTGCTTGGTTCATGTTAAAGATTAATTTTGTTCCAAAAAATATAATTTTATTCTGTATTAGTTCCTAGCATATGTTGGCTGTTGCTGAGCAGGTCTAACAGCGACCAACTATCTGTTACTGTACTGTGTCGCACTATTCATAATACCGCTCACAAACAATATTAATAGGTGCATTGACAATGTAATATTTCTACATGCACAGCAATCACTACAAGATTTGTACCAGGTTGCAAAAGAACAGGGCCAGGTAGAGCACATTTCTACAACACTCACTACTCTGGCTCACTATTACAATGGTCTTTCAAAGACTCCCTGAGCTGTGTAGCTCTGCAATGAGCTCTTCTACTAAACCTTGTGTCTGGCTGTTCAAATTCAGCTGACAGCTGCATCACTTCCGCCCTCCAACCTGGTGGAAACTTTTCCTTTTTTGGTTCACAGATATTATGCAGGACACAGTAGACAGCTATAACCATTGGGATGTTTTTCTCACTGAGGTCCAATCTTGTAAGTAAACAATGCCAGCGACCCTTCAAACGATGAAAAGGCATATTTAACTGTCATTCTGCACCTGCTGAGCCTGTAGTTGAAGTGCTCCTTGGTGCTGTCGAAGTATCCGGTGTACGTCTTCATGAGCCATGGGAGCAAGGGCTAGGCTTGGTCACTGGGGATCACTATTGACATTTCAACATTCCCAATGGTAATCCACTGGTCAGGAAAGAAAGTCCCTGCTTGCAGCTTTCTGAATAGTCCTGTGTTCTTTAAGGTGCACCCGTCATGCATCTTCTCTGACCAACCCACACTGATATTGGTAAAGTGTCTCCGGTGATCCACCAATGCTTGCATAACCATAGAAAAGTAGCCCTTTCTGATGATGTACTCAGGGACAAGGTGATCCAGTGCCAAAATAGGGATATGTGTGCCATCCATCACCCCATCGCAATGTGGGAACCGATTGCTGTAAAACCATCCACTGTCTGGCACATTGCCGAGTCTTCTGTTAGAGATGGTAGACAGCAAGGAGAGACACATGAGTTTGTGTGGGATTTTGAAAAGAAGGCACACAAATTATGAAATCTAGATGAAATTATGGGATGGAGAACACTGCATTATGGGAAGTTGACCCCATGCTCCCAGTCACCCCTGCACAACTTGTTTCTGCAGGAACTTCCCAAAAGACCCTGCACTGGATGGTGATGAATTGCACAATGGGATACCTACCCATGGTGCACTGCACTCTGCATCAGTAGAAGTGCTCCTGGTGAGGATGCACACCGCTGACACATGGAGCTAAGTATTCACACTCACAAGTGATGTCATAACTGAGGCATGATGTAACGTAGGTCAACATAACTTTGTAATGTAGATGTGCCTAAGTGTCAAATTATTAGTATGCAAATGACGATGGCAATAGCTGAACATGCCCACTGTGAACTAGCTTTTCCCAGAGGCATGCATAAAGACAGTGTGAATTGACTGATCATGTAGTTAACAAGTGCTGTCTTTTCTCTTGACAGCTTACTATTATAGCTCTTCCCCCTCCCCTAAAAAGCATGCTGTTAACATCATGTTATTTGTCCAATTAGACCACATCACTTCCCTTTTTGAATCAATCCACTGTAATTTTCTTCCCCAGATGCTAGCAAGTAGGTGCCAGGTTAGCCTATGCTTATTCAGACTCATTGTGGTGCCAGAGATGAAAAGGCATCTCTTTTAAGTACGGGAGTCCTCTAACACTGACAGCAGGTCTCTGAGATCAGCTATGTCATATTCTTTATTAAAATATACCATTTCTGAGGTTGGTGACTAATAATATTGTTTTCGTAGAGCCCCACAAAATATGTCTGTTCTCGGGGCATGAATGTTACAGTTGATTAGTAGGAGTCCTTTGTTGTTTTACACAGTTGCCTTCATTTTTACCTCAGATATCTAAAAATCACTGGTTTCTAACTTTGTGTGCAGATGTAACTGGAAGCCATCTGAAGTCTGAGCTGCAGATAAAAGGCCAAACAGCTAGTGACTAGAATCCAACATAAGGAGGTAATGATGAAATAAAGGTTCTTGTTGTTTTGTTCACTAAACTTCTTCCAATGAATCCTGGATGTTAAAAGATACAAAGCAATATCAGGTAATGCTTTTAAGAAGCTATTGTCTTTCCATTGCTCTCAAAACCTTTATTTTTCCATTTCCCTCCCAAAAATGTGTAAACTAATTCTCGCTGGCTAAAAATGGTATAACTCGGGTATCAGCTATAGTGATTTAAAACCATCAATCTTGTTCTGTAGACAAACACAAAGTGACTTGAGGACACTGACCGGCTGAGATACTTGTTCTGCTTTTGCAGAGTGAACTGTCAGTATATTTTAGTAGACTTTGTGAATGTTATAAGATCTTGAGTAGTCACAAGATACATTGGATGATCCAAACACCAATCTCAGAGAACCAAGACTTCCCCACAGTGGCTGAGAATGAGTGTACTCTTGCTTAAACGGGCTCTTTTCCCACACTTTCCACTGCAATCCTGAAGCAGCCAGCTACACATAGGCAAATATTTCACTGGTGCCTAAGGCATGCTGCCCACCAGGCATTTGGGGAACAGTTGGTGTTGTAAAGAGGCCAAAGGGAAAGATGTTTTATTGGCAATGACAGTATCTTACCCCCTCTTTATGAGAGGGACCTCTGAGAAAAAGAGATGGGGAACAAGAAGTTAGAGTGGTCATGGAGTGGAATTGGATTTTGTATCCATACTGGACTATTTCTAATATCCGCTAAAAAAAGGTGGGCAGGGAAATCCTTAAAGGGGAGAAGGGTTTTCTTTCCCCTCATGGCCCAGACAAAGCCTCTCCACCCAAGAGGGTGTATGAGAGATCCTAGCAAGTGCTCACTCCTGTCCACCCACGAGGATTGCTGTGTCAAGCTTCTAAAGCCTCAGCAAGCTGGTTCCTTATTTGGCCCCTCTGGCATATTTCCTGGGCACTGACTCTCAGAAATGGGGCTCCTCAGCCCACCTGTAATAAGCCCTAGGACCAGTACTTACCTCATAGATACCCCAGTTACTTGAACATAGCTGTCTCCACCCAGAAGGTGTGAAGCTTCTGGTTTATAGTTCAGCTTTCTCAGGGGCAAGAAGCAGTTGTGAAGCAGTCAACACACACTCATACACCTTTATGTTTAATCATACAAGCACAAGAGTGTACAAATCATACAAAACAATAAATACTAACGGCATGTCCCTCCTTCATCATTCCAGGGTATTCTTTGGGCTGAGGTCTAAGTCCCTTGGGTTGTCCAGAGTCCTGGGGCCTATCTGGGCTCAGGAAAGCCGTTAGAAACTTCTGCCCCATAAGGCTGCTAGATGGTGTGTGACCTCTTCCTCCTGAAGCCTCTTACCCAGCTTCTCTGAACTTTCTCTCTCCTGCCGCCTCTACCTGTCTGGGTCCCCTATTCCTGTATGTTCCTTGATTTAAACCCCTCCTGGTCACTGTTCTCGTGTTCTGTTCCTGGCAAGTTTCCACTGCTCCTACCTTCCTTCCTTCCTCCTTCAGAGGAGTTAGCTAAATTGGTTTTCTAAGGGCAGCTCACCTATTGGCCCAGATATTTGCACCTGAATAGGGTCATTGAGGCCTAAGCACCTTCTCTTGTATCTGTCTGGTTCATATCTTTTTCAGGGTTTGTCAGTAGTGGTGGATCCACATACATGCAGGTGTGTGTGTGAAAGGGCATGAGGGTTTAAAACCCAGGGTTGTGAGTTCAATCCTTGAGGGGGCCACCTAGGGATCTGGGGCAAAATTGGTCCTGCTAGTGAAGGCAGGGGGCTGGACTCGATGACCTTTCAGGGTCCCTTCCAGCTCTATGAGATAGGTATATCTCTATATATTATAATACAATATCACAGTATCAATTAGATTTCAGAAATTTTACAGACATCGGGTGGGAGGAGGCAGCATTATTTTGGCTTCAGTACAGTTGTCCCCTCCTCCACCAGCAGATAATTGTGGTATATAACTTTTTTATTATTATTGTTTATTCTCTTTTTGCCCCCTTCCATTCTGGCTAACTTTGGACCAAATTCTCTATAACAGTTGTGAGGTTACTCCAGCTTTACACTGGGGTAACTCAAATCTGGCTCTTTAATAAATGAACTGTATTACTTTCACAAGACTGATGTGGTGATTACAAGGTTTATTTTTGCATAAGAAATTATTTTGATTTTTGAAAATAAAAGCACCTAACTTTAGAAGTTGGAACTGGGCACGAATAAAGTCAGCATCAAAACAGCCGATAGGACTACAGCTTTGTAGTAGTAACAATGAAAACAGAAAGAAAGGAAAAAGGCATGAGCAGAGGTTGAATAAATCTGACAAAAAGGCTAATTGAGAAATAATTGTTGGGGTTTGGGGGCTTTTTTTTTTTTTTTTTTTAATTTCTTGAGCAATCTCTACCCCATTATAATTGTAGGAGCTCCATCTACAGTTATAATCATCTACAGTTATAATCAATATGATTGGGCTATTTTTCAGAGAGAACCTGGTTTGCACACAAATAATAATATATGGTATGTCAATGGCTATAGAAGAACTACACTTCTATAACTGGGTCTGGCTTGATTGCACCATACTGATAGCCTTGTTACACTTCAGCTGGGTTTAATAGGGGACATGGGCAAGAAAAGTTATTCTGACATGGAAACAAGTTGATTAAAGTACAATGTGTGTGGACACTATAAGCAAATCTATTTATTTGAAAGTTAGTTGAAGACATCAACCATGGTTCAAAAAGAAGCATCTAAGAGGAATGCACAACAAGAGTACATGATGTTCTATAGAAAGAAGTGGAATAAATTGGGTACCGTCTCCAAGTTCACCCTAATCTTATTGAAGCTGTCATCACAGCAAAGAATAGTAGAATACACAGAGAGCAGCATTTAACAAATTCACACACTAAGCAAAAAAGCAAAATGTGTATTTTGCTGCAAGTGGCAAAAAATTCAAAAGACATAATAAAATTCCCTTTAGAAGGAACAGTCAATTATATCATGGCCTTCTCTCAGCCATATTTTTCTCTGCCCCAAGGAACCTGCCCAGTTCTCTTGGAAAAAATCAGGAATAGTTTGAACTCTTAAATGTTCCTAAGCCCTGGTGCAAAAAACTGAACATATTGTTCCATCTCAGGCTTAACCAGTGATGACTAGAGAGAAATAATTACTCTGCTTGTTTTACATACGATATTCCTGGTAAAGCAACCCCCTATATTCTTTGTCTTTCTCATATTCTCCCCTTCTCAGGTGGTATTGCGTTAACAGTATTCTTAAAGAATAGTGTACACTTCATCATTCATTCCCATGTAAAACACTCTACATTTATTAGATGTCCTTTTTGCCCACTTTATTTTACTAATATCACATTGTATCTTTAAAACTAGCGTTCACAGTATTTTTTATCATTTCATTAGACCACTCTCTACTTCATCCCCCAACTGGTCAATAATAATAATTTAAAAACAGCCACAACCACCAAGAGCACCACTTAGTATGGGACCCAGAAGAATTCAAGCAGGACGTCAACACTTCTTCCCACTTGATAGTTAGCCATCCTAATCTATGCACTTTTAATCCAATTTTGAATACATGTGTACTAGTCAAATCTCATTTACATCGCTCTAGTTTCCCCAATGACAGTGACTCGCTGAAACTTCACTCCGTTTGCTTTATCTACTCTAAGCTAGATATCATATCAAAGAAAGATGTATTGGATTTTGTTTTTTCTTGATGAAACCAACTGTGTGCATTCACACATGCCTCACCTCAAATTTCCCCTAGAATCTAAATAATTTCAAAATGACAGTTTTATTAGTTGTCTTAGCAATTTATCAGACACTGAAGTTAAATGCTGTTGTTCGCAATTCTCTATTGGTTTTATTTAGGATTGTGCATTCAGAATATGCAGAGACCTGAACATAGCAGATTATCCCAGTATTTTTGTTTACATTTTTCATCAGCTTTTCTAATGGCTCCAAGAGAAAATTATACCAGGAAGTCTAAAATAAGCAGAGATATGGTTTTCAGCATATTTCTACCATTTATGAACAGAAATACTTTAAGACTAGAATGTTTTTTAACTCACTTCCATAAATGGCTCCCTCGGGTCCTAAAAAGCCCATAGAAAGTATACCTCCACTTGTATCCTTTTGTGTAGACTGTACAAACACTTCTAATTTCTGTACATCTTCAAAAAGATACTATAAGGTTTGCCTGTAAAAGTATTCTGAGACCTTCCTGACTGCTCCATGAATAAAATTAACTACTGTGATTCCAGTACTACTACACCTATTCCCGTGTGTACCTTAAGGTAAACTTCATCAGATCCTGCTTATTTGAATAAAACATTGAGTATCTAGGTGATCTTTATTGTGTTCCTTTCTGAACAGCCTTGTGACTTCCCTCCCACCCTGGCAAACTATAAATACAGAAGTAATGTTATATTTCCAGAGACTATAGTAAAATAGCTATTAAGCACTTCAGCATGCTCCTTGTTATGCTGTTTGCTCTCCTTTCCTTTAGCTGCTGCATGGCACATGAGACTACCCTTTGTGCAAACTCATATGGATTTACTTCTCAAATATTACTTTTCCACCTGATGTACATTATTTGCAAAGGTAAGTAAAACATATATGTGAGATCTAATAATACAAAATATGACTAACTTCTTTGATACATTTAATCTAGTATATATTGCTTGTCTTGTGAGGAGAAAAACAGATCAGTTTGAACTGATGTTGTAAATTCTCACCAGTTTATGAAATCCTTTACTAGGTCCAGAGATTCCCAGGCAAACTAAAATGATATGGCCTACCTCTGAGGTGCTATTAGGGAAAGAATAACTTACAGAATAAGCTTTGCACGACAAGTAGAATCAATCATTTTTACTATTATAACCAAGACAAATTCCCATTAGAAACTAAACCACCCTGGCAAGCAACTACTTTAGATTTTTATATACTTGGTGCGCCCAATATTGCAGTACTATGTTTCAAATCACTTCTGTAAATCTAATTGATTTAATAAATTCATACTTAAATTGCTATTCAATTACTTACTCTACTCTTCAGCAATTTTACAGTATCATGCATACAGCAGCCTAGAATATAATTAAAGGCCCTATTCATTGAAGATAAATTCTTGTGCCACTAGGTCAACTGTGTTTTTTGCCCCTTTTTCTAGTTAGAACATTTCTGTATGAAAAATTACTATGGAAAACTGGAAATTAATAAATCCTTGGCTATGGACTGGCCTGTACATGGGTCATATATAAATGTGAGGCCATGACAAACATATACATTTATCATATGAACATAAAATCAGTACTTCATGGACAAATCTATAATATCACATTAACATTGAATGCATGTCCACAGCTACCATTTACATGAAGGTTATTCAGGGAAGTGATCCAGTAACTCATTGTTTTTAAAGATGATCTGGATATTAAAAAGCTTAAGGAACTGAAATATTATAATTTGTATATGAAAATACAAAATCACACTGATTCAAATTCATGGCAGAAGTGTGACCATGCAGATATCCTGAAAAGCCAGGAAATAATTCACAAAATACACTTTCTGAGCTGTGGAAATCCACATGTATGCACACAGCTGTGAAAGATAATGGATAACCATACCTATTTGTGTAACATGAGTTCAGAGGATTACCAGAGGGGAATGGCCTGACAAAGTGTGTTCAAAAGCCATTCAAAGAGGTTCAAAGCCACGGCAGTCATATGCAGATGCCACACGACCATGCAGATAATACTGCTTATTCAATATTATTTTTAGGTTTCTCTATGGCACTCAGGAGTAGAGGCTCAGAAGATCTCACAAACAATTTGTGCTCAAAACCACCCACTAAGTAGGGAAGTATCATCCGTATTGAACAGATGGGGAAACTCAGGCAAAGAGCAGCTAAGTGACTTGTCTAAGGTCACCCACAAAGTCTGTAGCAGAGCTGGCTATAGTACCCAGATCTATTTATTATCAGGCCAATGCTTTGGCCATGAGACTGTCCTCCCTCTCCATAACTGAGGATTTGTTTCAGCTAGGGGTTACAATACATCTTGTTAAAATGAGAAGTTGTAACCCCCAAGAAGAGGCAGATAGTTATTTCCCTACAAGCAAGCAAATGATGTGCTACTTACTCTGCAATTCCCAATTCATCGCTAGCATTGGTTGGAATGATGTCCTTGCTGATGTCTGCTGCCTCAAGGTAAGTACCGAGAGGGAAACTCTGGAACTAGCTCTACGTGTGGGCTGTGCAAAACATTCCACAGAACAGCTTGGATGTGCCAACAGGTGGTGAATAAGATAGTTTAGTTGTTCTGCCTCCCATGGGTTCTGCAAAACTCTGACTACAGACATCCATGGCACACAATGTAGATGAAATATTGTGCTTAAATTTCTACTGATTTGTGAATATGTGAACTTTAGGGCAGGATCCTGGAGATCAGGGCCGCTTGGTTGATAAGTGTGCATACTCAAGAGGCAGAGCAGTGACTGTGTAATACACAGTTCATTGCTCCCCACCAACTTGAGTTGCATTCATGTTGTCAGGGATGGGTTGCTTTTTTCAGAGTAAAAATGAGGAAACAACAGTCTATTTGAAGAAAGGGGGTACAGGGGAAAGAAACCTATATGAAAGAATCTGTCTAGGGTCCTCAAAAGTTTTGTGGTCCCAGTTAGCTGCTCTTGTATATGCACTTTCAGTACCCTGGTGTTATGAATTAACATGAATATTCATGTTTTGACCACTTGGGGTATTGGTTCAGAAATTTATCATTTATGGGAAGCAACATCAGTGTTACCCCAGTAAATGAAGTAACATTTTGTAGGAACGTGCATGGAAAGTGGAGGGAGGAGCACAGGTTGCAAGAGGGAAGAGATTGGAGGAGGCACCAGGAAGTCAGACTGAGTGCATATGGGTAGAATGCTAGATGTAGCTCCAGGGATCTCTGTAAATCATGTTCTGAATAAAGAGCCAGTTTAATTTTAGAAGTATGGAGTCCTTTCATGTTATTACCCAGGATGTGGTACATGAAACATTCTTTATAAATGTTCCAGAATACTGTAATATTTGGAGGAATGTTTCATTTGTGAAATGATGTTCATTTAAGGATGTGATAAATGAAGGGCGGGTGGGGGCTCCCTTTTATGGACACCCAGCCAGCCAGTTACCTATAAAGTCCCTCTTGGTAGCTGCTTGCTTTACCTGTAAAGGGTTAAAAAGTCCCCCAGGTAAAGAAAAGGGAGTGGGCACCTGACCAAAAGAGCCAATGGGAAGGCTAGAACTTTTTAAAATGGGAAAAAAGCTTTCCCTTTGTCTCTCTGTTGTTGTCTCTGGGCTGAAGAGACAGGGGCAGCTGGAATGCAGTGTAAAGTTTGGACCAGGTATGAAAATTCATCGTCCATACCTAGAAGGATTCACTGGGACAGGGAATGTTTAGATAGACGCGATTAGGTGTAAGGCTTGTGGACTCCTCTGTGCTAACCCCAGATGCTTTTGTTTGCTTGTAACCTTTAAACTGAACCCTCAAGAAAGCTATTTGGGGGGCTTAATTTTTGGAATTGCTTTTTTAAAATCTAGCAAAAGCCTAAGTTCCAGATGTATTTTCTTTCTTTTTGTTTTTAATAAAATTTACCTTTTTTAAGAACAGGATTGGATTTTTGGTGTCCTAAGAGGTTTGTGCATATGTTGTTAAATTAGCTGGTAGCAACAGCTAATTTCCTTTGTTTTCTTTCTCAGCTCTTCCCCGGAGGGTGTGAGTGTGAAAGGGCTTGAGGGTACCCCACAGGAAGGAATTCCTAAGTGCGCCTTCCTGGGATCTGAAAGAGGGTTTGCATTTGGGTGGTGGCAGCGTTTACCAACTCAAGGGCAGAGAAATGCTGTAACCTTGGGAGTTTAATACAAGCCTGGAGTGGCAAGTATTAATTTTTAAAATCCTTGTGGGCCCCCACCTTCTGCAATCTAAGTGCCAGAGTGGGGAATCAGCCTTGACAAAGGAGTTTTTTCTCCTACCTGTGGATGGAATTACAGACATGAGTCTCATACATCAAGATAACCATGTTCCTAAAATACCTTTGTAAACTGCTTCTATATTAATACCAGATAGAAAAGTAGTAAATCAGAGACTAGTGGAAACAATGTAAGGTTAACTCTCATAAAATTACAACTGTCCAGGTTACTGTCTTGTAATAGGCTACTGCTATGTTTAATCCTTTCAGGGCAATTGTTAAAGACTTATTTTTCAGAAAGAGAAAGAGAATGTTACTTCTCTCCCATAGATGAGCAAATGAGAGAGTTTTGATTTATGCACAAGAAAATCAATTACAGAAGCATAACTTTGTCTCTTAGATCAAGATGGCACTTTCAACGTGCTCTAAATCCTACTGAAGTCCATGAGAGTCTTTCTATTTACTTCAGTGGGTTTTGGATGAGGCCCTTCCTGGATAAAATGTGACAATCCAGAATCCTGGATAAAATGTGAAATAAGAATACTCTCACCCTTCTGTCCTACTACTGACTTCCTATTTATTGTTAGTATATACTTACGTGGTTCTTAAATATTTTTTTTCCTGTTTTGCAATGCTTATTTGTTTTGGAGCTTTCTCAGGACACCTAATCCTGCAAACTGGCTAATTAATAAATGTAGATCTTGATTTGTTTAATGCTAATATTACCTTAAAAAGGAAATAAAACTAAATCTACCTGCGAGTGCATTTGACAGGTATAAATCCTGTTAACACTGTTGTAGTGCTTTATATTTTCAAACCGATATACAAACAGTACAAGAAGATGACTACATTTTAGGTTAGTCTCACATTTAATTTTATGTTTTATAAGAAGAGACCATGTTCAAAATGATTTGCTTAATCTCAATCTCAACCATAGTGCTTTAATACCATAAATCTGTCCAGGGGAACGAAGAGTGTGGGGACTTCATCTGTGGCTATGGGTGAATGGTTTATTATCTTTTTGAAATTGTCACAGTTACTTTGCAGTTTGGAGATGCTGATATTTTTTCCAGGCCAACCAAGTTAAAGTTCCTAATGGTCTTATCTGGCTGTTAACTAAACATTACAGATTACTGAGGCAGCAAAGAATGTTTTTGTGTTCTATAAAATTTGTTTTCAGTCATACCATGCTTTATCTATCTGCATCTTAGAATGACACAGTATTCAGGACAACAGCAGGCATACTGGCAAATGGTAGAATCCCACTTCGTTAATTTTTTGTTCTCTCTTTCTCTAATTGAAAATGCATGAGTTCAGCCTATTGATATAATGATATTTCAATAAAGCTCTAAGACACACACACACACACACACCTGGATCTTTTAAATTCAATCTGTCCATCAGAAAGAGTGCCTTTTTACAGAAATTCAATGGGTTTTATCCTGTTTGGCTTCAAGTCACTTGTAAGACAAGTGGAAAATTAAAGACTCCAGGAGAGATCATGAGATCACATGTGTACAGATGCCCACACACACTTTTATTGGATGCTAGGATCACTACCCACAACAAACCTTAACCAAATACAAAACATATCAGATCAATTTAAATCTCACAAAGAAAGCTCCTAAAGTCTTCTTGGCCATCAACATCACCTTCATTATAATCTTTGATGCATCTTCCACTCATTCTACTTATTAGTCCCCCAAAAAGTTGGGAATAATGAGAACCAACAAATCATGTAGTTTGTTTGAAGATTGTGAAGTCCTAGTTCTAGTCAACTAAGACAAGAAGGGAATTCCAGAGCCCAGGAATGCTCACAAGAATGCTGTAGAAGACCATTTAGAGGCTTGTAGGTCAAAGTAAACACCTTAACCATCACCCAGAATCTGTCCAGTTGCCAGATTATATTATAGAGCCCAGACTGAAGAGATGGAGACATACATCTACATATAACCAGCAACCCGAAGACCTCACAATACACACTTCCTTAGGACCTATCTTATTTAACATTTTTATTAATGACCTTGGCAAAAAAAGTGTGTTAATAAAATGTGCAGATGACACAAAGTTGGGAGGTATTACCAATATGGAGGAGGACTGGAATATCCTTCCACAAGATCTGGATGACTTTGAAAACTGGAGTATTAGAAATGGGATGAAATTTAATAGTGCAAAGTTCAAGGGACTGATAAGAGTTTTTGCTGTAAGCTGTGGGTTTATCAGTTGGATGCAACAGAGGAGGAGAAAGTCCTGGGTGTATTGGTTGATCACAGGATGACTATGCACTGCCAATCTGATGTGACCATAAAAAGGGCTAATGTGGTCCTAGAATGCATGAGGCGACGTATTTCCAGTAGACACAGATATTAGTACCATTATACAAGGCACCAGTGAGACCTCATCTAGAATACTGGGAGCAATTCTAGTCTGGGAGGTTTAGGTTGGATATTAGGAAAAACTTTTTCACTAGGAGGGTGGTGAAGCACTGGAATGGGTTACCTAGGGAGGTGGTGGAATCTCCTTCCTTAGAGGTTTTTAAGGTCAGGCTTGACGAAGCCCTGGCTGGGATGATTTAGTTGGGGATTGGGTCCTGCTTTGAGCAAGGGGTTGGACTAGATGACCTCCTGAGGTCCCTTCCAACGCTGATATTCTATGATTCTACCATGTTTAAGAAAGATCAATTCAAACTGGAACATGTGCAGAGAAGGGCTACTTGGATGATCAGAGGAATGGAAAACTTACCTTTTGAGAGGAGACTTAAGGAATTTGGCTTGTTTAGCCTAACCAAAGAAGGCTGAGGGGAGATATGATTGCTCTCTACAATTACATCAGAAGGATAAACACCAGGGTGGGAGAAGAGTTATTTAAGTTAAGTACCAATGTGGATCCAAGAACAAATGGATATAAACTGGCCATCAATAAGTATAGGCTTGAAATTAGATGAAGGTTTCTAACCTTCAGAGGAATGAAGTTCTGGAATAGCCTTCCCAAGGGAGCAGTGGAGTCAAAAAACCTAACTGGCTTCAAAAATGAGCTTGATAAGTTTATGCAGGATCTAATACCATAAGACTGTGTAAAATGGCATGTAGCTAATCTGCAACTACTAGTAAAAAATATCTACAATGGCTGGTGATGGGACACTAGATGGGGAGGGCTCTTGAGTTACTACAGAGAATTCTTTCCCAGGTGTCTGGATGGTGGGTCTTGCCCACATGCTTAGGGTCTGATTATCATATTGGGGGTCAAGAAGGAATTTTCCAAGGTCAGATTGGCAGAGTCCCTCAGGGGGTTTCACCTTCCTCTGCAACATGGGGCATGGATCACTTGCAGGTTGAAACTAGTGTAAATGGTGGATTCTCTGTAACTTGAAGTTTTTGAATCATGATTTGAGGACTTCAGTAACTCAGCCAGAGGTTATAGGTGTATTACAGGAGTGGGAAGGTGATGTGCAGGAGGTCAGACTATATGATCATGATNGGGCCCCCCCCCCCCCCCCCCCCCGACCATAAAGTCTATGAGTCCCTCTTTTGGTACCATATATTCACTGAATAAGATGGACAACAAAACAGAGAAACACCCAATACTACCTTCTAGACCAGTGTTTCCAACCTGTGGTCCGTGGACCTCTGGGAGTCTGCAGACGATGTCTAAGGAGTCCACAAAAGGTGACTATGAAAATAAAGTTTCAGATCCCAGAGAAGGCATTCTGTTTTTCTGATCAATCAAAAGTATGTGAATACCCACACCAACAGGTCAAAACCCTACAGGTCAAAACCACAGAAGCCAACAGTTTAGTGCCCTGTCTCACACTGCAGCAAATGCCATGTGCAATATTTATAGCTGAATTCTGTTCAGTCAGTGTTCAGTCAGTTTTCAGTCTAAGTATTACATTGTTCTTATGCGTTTTGAACTTGAAAAATGGACCTGCGGCTTAAGACTGGAAGAGTGAAACCTCAACAAAATTGGGAGGCATTCAATGACAATTTAACCAGTGCCGAGCAAAGAAAGACAGAAACTGATGCTGCAGCTCTTATTACCAGTAAGAAATGACAAGGTGAACATTTCCACAGTGTTACTGAACCTCAAAAGAAAATTACGTGATATGACCCAAATTATATTGGGATAGGCCAAGTCAGTTGATGATCAATGGCCTCAGCATTTCCTGTTATCATAAACATACAGCTACGGGTAGCATAAAATCCCTCTTTACCCTGTAAGGGGTTAATTCCTCTTTTACCTGTAAAGGGCTAAGAAGCTCAGGTAACCTAGCTGACACCTGACCAAAGGGACCAATGAGGGGACAGGATACTTTCAAATGGGGGTGGGGGGACAGGCTTTGTCTGTCTGTTCTGTGTGTTTGCTGGACACAGATCAAGGAAGCAAGCAATCCAGCTCCTATAAAGTTAGTAAGTATTTAGCAAGGAAATGCATTAGTTTACTTTTATTTTGGTTTGTATTTTCCTTTGTGTAAGAGGAAGGTGTATGCCTGGTTTTGTAACTTTAAGGTTTTGCCTAGAGGGGAGATCCTGTGTTCTTGAGTCTTTTGTTATTCTGTAAAGTACTTACCATCCCGATTTTACAGAGGTAATTCTTTTAGCTTTTCTTTAATTAAAATCCTTCTTTCAAGAACCTGATTGATTCTTCATTGTTTTAAGATCCAAGGGTTTTGGATCTGTGTTCACCTGTACCAATTGGTGAGGATATTATTCTCAAGCCTCCCCAGCAAAGGGGGTGTAGGGCTTTGGGGGATTATTCTCAAGCCTGCCCAGGAACGGGGTGTAGGGCTTGAGGGGATATTTGGGGAAGGTAGGGCTCCATGTGGCCCTCCCTAAATTTTTGTCTAAATCACTTGGTGGTGGCAGCGTTACTTAATCCAAGGTATAAGAGAGAAATTGTGCCTTGGGGAGTTTTTAACCTAAGCTGGTAGAATTAAGCTTAGGGGGTCTTTCATGCAGGTCCCCACGTCCGTACCCTAGAGTTCAGAGGGGGGAAGGAACCTTGACACCTGTGTTACGAAGTTTTCTCTAATGAGAGTCTGAAACCAGCCAATCTTTGTCACCACCTTGAAACAAAGCACTCTCAGTTTAAAGACAAAAGTGCCGATTTCTTCAAGCAAAAACAGAGTGAATTGACAACAGGAAAGAAAATTGTCCATTCTGCCTTCAATGTGAATACAAAAGTGCTTGAAGCATCTTTTCATGTGAGCCAGAGAATTGCTAATGCTGGAAAACCTCACACAATCACCTGTTTCTACCTGCAGCGAAAGACATTGATGACAGCAACGGTGAGTGAAAAAGCAGCGAAGCAACTAGATTTAATACCTCTCTCTGACAATACTGTTGCATGCTGAATTCATGAAATGGCTGAAGACATTACAAACCAGCTTATAGCCTGAATCAAGACCAGCTCATATTTTGCTTTGCAGCTAGACGACATCAGTATTGCCAACTTACTTGTATATTTAACCTGGATACCTGCAGAGGATTTATTCAATGTACTTGATGCATTCCTGAAAGAAAACTGCATGGACTGAGGTAAATGCATTGGGATTTGCACTGACAGTTCATGTTCAATGACAGGCAGTATTTCAGGGTTTGATGCTGTATGATTGAAATATGACCATGTACTGTATATCATTTTTGCTACCACTTTTGCTACCATGATTACAACAAATCTTGTACAAAACATGTCATGCAAGGTGTGTGATACAGGAGGGCCAGGGAGCAGTGGGAGAGTGGTTGAGGGGAGATATATAAGCCCTAGGCTAATTAAGGCCTGGTTCCCTGTAGACTAGGGAGGGTTGCTACAGGTTAATTGGAGCACCTGTAGTCAATTAATGCCCTGTCAGGAACCTAATAAAAGCCTCTGCTTCAGGCAGTCAGGATATGTGAGGAAGGAAAGTGGACTGGAGTTTGGAGGTGTGTTGCTGAGACTTGAAGGACCAAAGAACCGAAGGAAGGGAGACCCTCCTGCAGCAGGGCAGGGCGACTCCTTCCCTCAGCATCAAGGACCGAGGGTAGCCCTATCCAAGGGGGAAGAGGGTAAGAAACCCGCAGGGGTTGAGAGGGGCTGGGGCTCAAAGAGAGAAGCAAAGCCAGACCCCTTCCCTGCTTCCCTCCTCTAACACCTTCTTGGGCCACTAGCGGAGCCCTCGGTGTTCCAAGAGCTGGGGAAAAGGGTGGCGTCTTAGCCCCCCACCAAGAAAAGCGTGGGACCCACCATACCAACATCAGCCATTTTGTCACAGGTATCAATTAAAAAGTTATGATTTGCTAAGTATGATTATCCTATTGTGGAAGTAAAGCAAGGCCTGACAGGGATTTGACTGGGATTTCATCTCAAACACTCTCTGTTAGCAAGAGTCAGGCTAGCTGTAACCCTAATAACGCGAGATTTGTAGAAGCGAGGATTGTGTGAGGCGAATGGGAAAGAACTGTGTGAGAAGTTGTTGTGACCTTGTAGATAAATATGGAACGTAGACTAGAGTCTAAATAGATGTGAAAAATAAGATATCAGGATGACCTATGTATAAACAAAATGCAGCTATTGCTTATTATTGTATGTAACAAAAAGTATAAATGCTTGCTGCAATTGTTTACCTGTAGAGAGGCCTGCCTAGGAGGGGGAAACCCTGTGTCCTAGTGCACTCTCTCCCTCTATGCAATTGCTTGAGATAATAAAGTATCTGATTTGCTGCACCCAACCAAAAGAGTGAGAACTGTGTTTTTCTCCGACACTATTTATATGCATGTATCATCTTTGTATCTAACATTATGAATATTGGCTATTGATCTGTATCCCAAATGTGTTTGTTCCTGGGGTAACACCCACCATGTAAAATCTACATTGAAACCAGACAGCTTTGTGTTGATAGCCCATCAAAGGAAATTAACTCACAATGGGCCACAGAAGAAACTCATCCCACTCAGATGACTATTCCTGCAGATGCTTTAGCCTCCAAGTAGCCAATGGCTTGCCCCTGTGAATCAGCAAGCTGTGTAAAGGCATATGACTTGCTCATGTGACCCTGGACTCCATCTTGTGCCTGTACTTTTCCACAAACTATGTTGTGAGCTTTGTTTGGGACAGTAAAATTCCATCCACATGAGAGAGGAATAAAAGACCCTGGAAACATCTCCATTTTGTCTTCATTCCCTGCTTCATTTCTCTGGGCTGGACTTTCTAATAAGGAAGTTCTAAACAAGGACTGATGACCCCCAAGATGTTTGGGTAATTTCCAGAGAGACTTTTGCAAACTAACAGTTTATTCCATCACTGCTTCAAATCTGATATAAGAACTTTGCAATGACTTGTATGTATATGATTTCCTTAACCACTTTCACTCTCTTCTTTTCTCTTATGAATAAACCTTTAGATTTTAGTTACTACAGGATTGGTAGCAGTGTGATTATTGGGTAAGATCCGAGTTATATCTTGACCCGGCTATGTGGCTGATCTCTTGGGATCAAAAGAACCCTTTGCTTGATTTAAATTTGTGTTCAATAACCACTCATCATAAAGTCTAGTGTCTGGATGGTGAAATAAGTGCTGGAATGCCTAAGGAGACTGCATTTTTGACTTGTTAACTAGTGTGGTGAGACAGAAATTTACTTTTGTTACTGGCTTGCTATATCTAATGGTAGAATAACCACCAGTTTGGTGACACAGGGTTAGTTGTACATATTCAGAAAGTAGCCCCAATATTCACTGGGAACATTGTAGTATTCAAAGAGAGGCACTAGCAGCTAAGAAAATGGCAGGCAACCTGAAAAGTGTCTTGGATATGGCTGTGAAAATGGCTAATTTTATCAAAGCTCGGTCACTGAACTCACATATATTTTTAACTCTGTGTAATGAAATGGGCAATGAACATGTGAGTTTACTTCTTCATACTGAAGTGCGCTGGCTGTTGCGAGGCAATGTGCATCTGCATTTTTTCAAATTGTATTCAGAAATGCAAGCTTTTTTTCTTGACCATCCATTTGAACTGTCTTGTCACCTTGGAAACGAAGGTCGTCTTCCTTACCTTTCTGATATTTTTTCACGCCTGAATGATCTCAACTTAGGACTGCAGGGAAAGAATGTAATGGTTTTCAATAGGCATAACAAAATTGAGGCTTTCATAAAGAAGAAGCTTCAACTCTGGGTTCCTTGAGTAAGAGAAAACAAATTTGACACATTCAAAATCCTTGACAGCTTTTTAGCTGAAGATGAGTTGACGCTGGATGGTGATGTGAAAAGTGAAATAGAGGAATGCTTGGTGGCACTCAAATCTCAGTTTTGCCTCTACTTTCCTGAAATGCGCATTTAGAATGAGTGGATACGTAACCCCTTTGTAGAAAACTGCAACTCCAGATCCTATCTAATAGTAAAGAAGAAGAGCAATTACTTGAGTTATCCTGTGATGGGGACTGAAACTTGAGTTCAAGCAGGAACTTCTTGCCTGATTCTGGTTGAAAATAAAAAGGGAATACCCTGATCTAACAGATAAGGCCATTAAATTCTTGATGCCATTCACCACCACGTACTTATGTGAAAGTGGATTTTCAGCCTTAGTATCAAAGAAAAATTGAAACAAACTGGATGTTGAAGAAGATCTAAGACTGAAACTGTCACCTATCCTACCAAACCTTCATGTGCTTTGTGCCAAGAAGCAAGCTCAACCATCTCATTAGAACTGATAAAATGGTGAGTTCATGATGTTGTTGTTGCTCTTCACAACAGTTTGTCAGTAGACTTAGAGCCCATTCACACTGGGCTGATATCCTGTTTCCCACTGAAGTTCATTTCAGTTCAGAACATTTGCCTTCAGTGTGGAAGCGCCAGATGTTTCCTAGAGCAATTAAAAAACACCGTACCGAGGCCACCTTAAAGGTGTGTTCTTGGTACAGTTCACTCCTAAGATTGGCTATTTGTTCTACATTGCAAAGTGTACTCAGTACACACCCAGTGTGAAAGGAATACAAGCTTAGGATGAGTGCACTTGATAAGTGTGCTGAGCTCAGTATATTTACAAGTATCCCCAGTGTGAAAAGGGGATTTAAATTGTCTACTTACAAACAATAGATTTCCAAAGGGGTCCGCACTTCCATTTGAAATGTAGGGGTGCAAGAATGTAAAGGTTAAAAGCCACTGTTCTAGACGTATCAAATACAAAGCAGATCCACTCTAAGCGAATCCACAGACCCCTCCTACGGTCTGCAGGTATGTCAGCAGCACCTCATGGTTGATAATTTCCAAGGCAGCTGACAGCTCCAAAAGAATTGTCATGTATACCTGATCTCTATTCGCTGCCAGGAGATAATCACCAGGTGGTGGGGCGGTGCCCCACCCTCTGAGAAGAAGGGCTGAACCAGGCCGGAGAGGCTGCGCAGACCAGCAGCCAATCAGGGCTGGGCTAGGTCCTATATAAAGGCTGCCTAGCAGAGGAGAAGTCAGTCACTCCCTGACTAGCGAGGAAGAAGGACTGGCTCCTGAGCTAAGGAGCAGCACCTTGGACAGAGCAGTGCTGGGCAGGCTTGGGGAAGCGGAGGGGGGCGGGGCTCCGGCTGAGATACCTGCCAGGCTGCAGCCCTTGCTAGAAGAGGTCAAGAAGGTGCATAGGGCCAAAGGGGAAGTGGCCCAGGGAAGCTAAGCGGTCAAGAGTGGAGAGAAGGAGGGCAGAGGGAGGCCACTGCTAGAGGGCTCCTGGGTCAGGACCCAGAGTAGCGGGTGGGCCTGGGTCACCCCCTTCCACCCTTGCATTGCCCCTGGCCACCGAGGAGAGGGGCCGAGACAGACTGCGACCCGCCCCTGAGACGAGGGGCTAGACTCTAGGGTTGTGGCTGGCTACCGAGGCAGGGGCAAACAGAAGGATTGCTGTTAACAATGCCCCCCACCCCCCGGAAGGGGGTGAGACCAAAGTAGTGGGCACTGTCGGAGGGCAGTGTCCTGAAGCGGATGAAGACTGTCCTGAAGAGGACACTGCCGAGCAGGGAGCAACGCGGGTCCCTGGGCAGCAGAGCAGAGACAACGGGCGAGCTACCGTGCGTCGAGGCCACTCTGCAGTGGTCGAGAGCTAATTCCCAGAGAGACCGGCGTGGGGCGCCAGCGGTGGTGAGTCGAACCCCGTCACACACAAATACAGCAATGCAGTACTGTCTAAAACCTGATGGAATTAAAAGATTGAGGACTCCAGGAACTGCTGGGGCTATTTCCTCAGCATTCTTGATCATCTTCACCCAAAATGGGATGACAGAGAGTTTGTCTTAAGCAGGAGTCTAACAAACACTGAATCAGAAACTGGCACCTTCACGCAGGCATTAACAGTAATTTCCAACAATGGTCCCACCCCCACCCGCACCCCGCTCTCTTTCACCAGAAAGGCTGGGCATGGCTGTACCTCATATGTAACCAATACATCTTCCAACACCGCCAGAGCCTTAATAAGTGTCACAAGCAGCAACCCAAACAGTGAAGATTCTACATTTGTTCTACCTCCAATCCCTCCCTCCTCCTCCACATGAGAACTTGTGCCAAATCCAAGTGAAATACCTGCAAAGATTTTGAAAACTTCTCACAGTGAGACGCTCACAACTATCCGAAGATTAGTCACGATGTTAACTAACGACTGCAGCTGCACTAATTGACAATTTTTCTGTACTTCTTACACAGACACAAGATTTTTTTTTTTTTAAAAGCAAATGATCCTATTCAGAGCAGAGTTTGTGTCACTAGCATTTCAGTCATCTTCCCTCCCACTACAGTCACATGTCTTTTGACGATTGCAGAGACCCCTCAAGCATGAAGTTAGCAAAGAGGGAATTTACGAAATGTTATCACAACATTCCCATCAAATTGACCGAGCAGTCTCTGTTGGTAAGACTAGTATTCCTCAATCTTCTAGAACTCCTACTGTGGGCAGGTTGTTCCAAACGCTCTGATTCTCTCTTCCATTTTGTTCCACTCTTTTTCCAAGTGGCTTTATTTTTAAAGCTTGGTTGTCTTTTCCTGTCTTGTAGATACTCATCCTTCTGTGTATTTTTATATATCAGACAGTTTTTTTCACTTTATTTTTTATATATCTTATGGCTATTTAGAGATTCATTTGTAGAATATTTTGTAATGAACACTGGAGACCTTTAAAATTCACAAAGACGGTTAATTAAAAGCTGTTTCTTTACCAACTTTTAAATTTTCCATTTCACTTAGGTTGAGAGAGGCTTCGTGGTCTGAGTATAAATTTCAGAGCCCTTTTAATCCCAATTCAGACACTAAATATCCATGCGGCCTTGAGAGAGTCACTTAATTTTTCACCCAAAGTTTTGCCATTTGTATAACAGGGATAACAACAACCTCACTGGTGTTTTCATCATGATCCTGCACCACGCAGAATCACACTGGCTTCAGTTAGATTCTAGGAATCAGAATGCAAGCTCAGGGCTTTAGTGTCAATTCTGTTTCAATATTTTTAGTGCATCAAGCACCCTGGTCTTTGGTGGTGTTTTTAGTAAACATAAGGGCAGAGTATTATTATTGGGTCATCTAAATTCTGAGGTTCTTACTCAAATTTGACTTATTCTTTACTCAAGAAAACTCCCATGGATATTATTGAGAGTTTACCAAACTAAGGACTGAGTAAAAATAACTTCAGGATTTAGCCCATTAAGCTAACAGGGGTGTCTGTTTCAAGACTTCTGCAATACTTTGTATTAGTTGCTATTAGGCACGGACGATTTCATGTTTAAAATTTCAGTATTTATTATCCGAAGTTAAAAATATTTTATTTTCTCCCATATTAAAGGGCCCACTTCTACATAACACGCAGTAATAAAAGATAATCTTCTCCAGCTTCCTTTTGGTGGACTTTTCAGAGAAATACATCAGAACTCTGAGATATATAGAGTACAGGATGTTGAAACTTGGGTATTACAAAGGCTCCCCTACCTATTCACCTTAGGAAAATTTCATGAATGCTATTGTCTTCATAAAGTCTATCATTTTACAAAAGCTAGAATTATAATTAGTAATTCTTTTTATGAGGTTATTTAAGACTTCAGTCATTTGGCAAATAAAAGGCAAGTAATTCATGATGGATATAGCATCTTCTAATCTCGGAGCTATCAGTTGAAATACAGCATTTAGAAATGCATCAAAATCTGAATTCTCCAGTGCTAGTAACCAATATAATTGAAGTGCTTAAAATAAAAAGCTTTTCCTGTTTAATTTTGCACAACATGAAGATATGCATACAAAAAAAAAATTCTCATCTGTTCTTCCCCTGATCTTCTGCCATAATTTTTTTTTGACTCCTGATGACAACACTAGAAAAAGAATCACACAAAAGATCAAACAGATTATATGACATTCTTTGAAAAGGGGCCAATATCTGTACGGAGTGATTTTTTTTTTCTCTTTGTGATGAAAAATTATTGAAAACTGAAAAGTCTTGAGACTGTTAGAGTATTTTGATGAAAATCAATATTGTGCTAGGGACTGCTGAATACATTGCAGCCACTAATGGTTTATATTACACCAACATTTAAATAAGAAACGGGTTTTGTTTTGCTTTACATATCTTGCCATATTCAAGGTATTCTCTTCATCCTAATTTCATATCTTTGAATGACTTGACTGGTTCATTGTTTATGTCTGACTGATCTTTCTTACACTAGTATAAATCATGATTGACTCCACTGAAGTGGTGAAGTCGTGAGAAGCCTAAAACAATTATTCAGATCCAAACACCCCGATCCTTGGGGTGCATAAATTTTCCTCCAGAAATTACACCTTGGAGCCATAGGTAATTAGCAAATCTTGCAGTTGTTAATATCACTTATCCAGTAGTTCATTTCCGAATATATCAAATAGTTTTTTATTATTTAAGATCAATGCCTGTACAACATTTAAGAAAAGGTGTCAAGAATTTAATCATCTAGGAATTTAGAAAACAGGAAATAAACAAATGTAATCCCTTATGTCCTCTTCATTCATATGTATTAGGGCTTCCAACAGGCTTTATAATGAAAAAAGAATTTTGGCAGCATATCAGAAGATGAAGCTGAACTGGCCAAAATGAGTAAGATGCATCAACACACACCACAAAGGTTCTCTTTGATCCATTATTAGAGAATATTCACCGGCACTGACGGGTTGAGGAAGTGACTAGTATTAGAAAAATTGTTCTATCTAAAAATTGTAGATTGTGAGGTACTCCTCACAATCTACCAGCTCCATCCTCCCTTCCCCAAAACACCATTCATGAAGAGATAGCTATAGGACCATGGCTCTCAACCTTTCCAGACTACTGTACCCCTTTCAGGAATCTGATTGGTCTTAAGTACCCTAAATTATACCTCACTTAAAATCAGACACAAAAATACAAAAGTGTTACAGCACACTATTACTGACAAATTGGTTACTTTCTTCTTTTTACCATATAATTATAAATCCATTGGAATATAAATATTATGCTTACATTTCAGGGTATAGCATATAGAGCAGTATAAACAAGTCGTCTGAATGCAATTTTAGTTTGTACTGACTTCACTAGTGCTTTTTATGTAGCCTGCTGTAAAAGTAGGCAAATATCTAGATGAGTTGGTGTGCTCCATGGAAGACCTCTGCGTACCCCCAGGGGTAAGCATACCACTGCCATAAGGGATGATTTCTTCAAAGAGATCATTCTGTCAATGGGAGGCAGGGTGGGAAGACAGAAGAGATGGGTGTTACTATAGAATCATAGTGTAGTGTAATACAATGGTGGGGGGGGGCAGCTATGCCCCAAATTTCACAAATATGCAGGAGATCAGAACCACTTGCATGGTAGTATTGTGCCTTTATACTAGCTCTGGTGTTCCATTCCCTGAGCCCCAGGGAATGTAGTGCCTATGGAGTTGAGGTATAAGGCAACACCCAGTAAGCCCAAGGAAGGGTTCTGCATGAAAGAAATAAGTAACATAGCCCCAGGCTGAATTATCTTTTTTGCCTAAACTCCATGGGAGCATGTGTGAGGGTGGGGAAAATATATGCACTTCCTCACTCCCTATGCATATCCCAGACCTGTGGGGGTGTCCATATGGCCCAGGTGAAAGGCAAGGGTTAGTGGAGGCAACTCACACCTCACCATATCCCAGAGTGAGAAGAGAAATCCATGTCCAGACTGCAATCCAAGCCTATATTATTGCAACAAATTTGCTCACAAAATAAAAGCTATCATCAGTAGCGGCGCCAGCTTTGCCGGCGCCCTAGGCGGCGGAAGGTCCCGCCCCCAAAATCCCGCCCCCAACAGCAGCGGCGGAAGGTCCCGCCCCCAAATTTCTACGGCCGGCCGGGGCACCGGCGCCCCTCAAATGTTCGCGCCCTAGGCGACCGCCTAGGTCGCCTAATGGGTTGCGCCAGCCCTGGCTATCATTGAGCACATTTGCTTGACTTTAGATCTTACGCTGCTTCCTGTGGTTTTAGAAAAGAAATCCATTGTACTCCTATTTGAAATATGCAATCAGTTGCTAGGTAAATAATGAGTTGATCATATACAATATTTTGGAGGCTAAACTGATTATCTATTATTAATAATGATTAAAGTGAGCCTTGTGCATTGATCTTGCTGAGCAGCTAGTTCATGTGAGGAAAAACTGCATGTAACAAAAGTAAATCATAATTCTGTATGATCTAAACATCCAAGATAAACAGAAAACTAACTCTGCTGGCACTTGGTTGTCAATTAACTTTTGCTTCCTTATTAATACTTTGCAGTCTTATTCAAAGTGAATGCTGAAAATGCAAACGGTTCTGATCATTTTCTAAAAACAGATGTAGAAATGACTTGGGAATCCATTACCATTTTAAGCACAGGAGACTATTAAATCACTTAACATACCATCTACTCACTTTCAATTACCTGTACTCTTTGTCAGGGACGTATAAACCCTCTAAGCATATAAAATAAGCCTTTGAGATTGTTTAGTTGAATGACTTATTGATTTTTAGTATTGTATGCATGTAGACTTCATTTGAAAGGCAAACAAATTAATAGCGCACCAAAAATAAACCCAGAGAAAGAGTTTTTGATGTATTTGCAACCTCAAGGCGGCATAATCAATAGAGAAAATGCACTGAAAAATATGGATTGCAAGTAAGAAATGTCTTTCTTTTAAATTACATAGAATTTACAAATAAATCTTTAAAGTGCAAGACATATGATCAATTTAACATATTCAAGCCATCTTGAGGTTGTATTTTCCTTGTCGTCATATTTAGGTAAAGCTATATCTTCCTTCAATAACGTTCTTTATACTGTTAGCTGTAGTAAATGAAATGATTCAATTAAGTGGCATCTAGATCACCACTATGGCTTTCAATTGCCATGAGCTGCTGCATGATGAGGACATATGAGCACTGACATCACAAATTGCTGCAGCCAACACACTAACGTTTGTTTCTATTGCCATGTTCTGAGCCACTCATTTCAATGCTGTCATCACCTTAAAGATTTTACTAGTTTGTTCTTGTCACACAGAAGGCATGGGAGCAATTTAGTAGGACTAACTATCAAAGTCAGACAAGTCCAACCATGCATACACTTAAATTAAAGTGTAAGAAACAGACACACAAGATATTCATAGGAAAAGGCCTCAGAAAACTCTCTGTTCCAGTTTTGATTTCACCTTTAAAAGGATCCTGTAATCTGCATCAAATTAAGTCAGTTTGCTTCTTCTACATGTATGAGTACATGCCCTTGAGGTGGCTCTGCTGCACAGAGCCCTACAGCTATACAGTTTATTCTGGAAAGGGTGGAGTGTGGTTATTTTGCAGTTACGTTTGAAATATGGCAAGAAAATTTGATGTCATGTTACTATTTAAGGCAAATACTGAGATATCCTTCTATGAATATCTTATGTTGAGAGTTTCCACCACTGTATTGATATGCCAGCTCAGTGGTGGATAAAGAGTAGTGAATTTTTAGAGGATGAGGATTGTCATCACATATCCCCTTTAATAATGGAATTATGCACATTGCTTGAAAGAAAATATACTTTGGAGCAGGTATATAAAGTATTCAGTGGGGTGTACTCAGTACACCCCCAAATCCTTCTGTGATTGAATGGTACCATAAAATATGTGCTATTTATGCTAAACTATCTGTTTGATCTTGTGTTTAGCTGTGACACTCTGAGTACCTTTCCCAGACTTGAGGAAGAGCTGTGTGTAGCTCAGAAGCTTGTCTCTCTCACCAACAGAAATTGGTCCAATAAAAAATATGACCTCACCCACTTTGTCTCTCTACAGATCTATTGTCATTTGGGAAGATTCAAGACACTGAGTTTATATGACTTTCATACATCTCACAAAGCACGGTTTTTTTCCCTCTGGGCTATCATTGACTCCAATAATGATTTCTGAAACCCCCCACTATTCTCAACATCAATAATAGACTTGTCAACAAAAAAAATATAAAGATTATGGAACATCATAAATAAAGGAAGGGGGAGATAAAGAGTGAGTGATCACCTTTTTGGGGGGTTAGGAGGAATTCCCCCTCACCCAAGTGATCAGACCTCTCTGATTTCCCCTCTCCCAAAATTGCTGAGGAGAAAGAGGGAGAGAAAAATGACTTATACTGCCACTCAATCTCTTCTCCCTATCAAAATTCTCTCTCTAAACCAGTGGTTCTCAACCTGTGGCCTGCAGGCCATTTGTGGCCAATCAGCACATAGCTATGGCCCATGTGACATCCTCAAGGCCATATGGTAGTGTATATATATTGTGTGGATGTGGCGCACATAACACAGCTGCATATGCAGCCCACAATGTAAATAGGTTGAGAACCACTGCTCTAAACTGACCCAGTGAATATTCACACATGCCACACACAGCCAGCGGGCTGAGTACTGATCCTTAGATCTGTGGTGATTACAACTGGTCAGAAAATACCTGTCTACATTAAATTTGGCCCAAAAATGTATCTCCTGAGTGAGAAAAATAATCAGTTCAAGTACATGATTTCAATATCTGACTAAAAAGTTAAACATATGCTTTGCTGAATTGGGGCTCTGATCAGTAGGTAGGAGCAGGTCCCTATATGTTTCAGGTATGAGAAGGCAGAAAGTCCACTCATCAGTTATGAAGCATAATCAGTATTACCAACTCCAAGCATTCGAAAATTATGTGTCAGCTCCCAGTCCCCTTTAAAAAAATAGTAAGATTGGCTTTAAAAAAATCATGAGATTTTAAAACAGTAAATATGTGGTTGCTTTTATTTGCCTTCTGGTTTTCATAGTTGTTAGTGTTCATATTTTCAAACTTTTTTCTGCAATCATAAGGACTAGAAAGTTACTTAAAAAAGGAAAGTGGAGATTTTCACTTAAGCTACTTGACTGCAGAAGCTAGAGTTTTAAGAAATAACACCAAAACATCACAAGTCTGAAGATCAAATCAGAAGAGTTGGCAACACATTACACTGTTGCCATGAAGGTGCCATTGCCAAAGTCTGCTGAACCTTCAGTTCAGTTACCACCCTGCTTTCCTGAAACCAATAGTCAGTCAGTTTGCCAACCCCACAAATAGCTCAGAGTTCAGAAACATTGTAAAAGCTTTAGGCTCCCAAAATCATAGAGGTGCGGACCCCAATGTACTCAGAGATGAACGGAGCTGTTAGAATTAGGTGATCATGAACTCCTTACTTTAAAACAGATATATGAAAGAGACTAGCCCCTCCTCCCCCAACTACAAGCCACTAGAACATTTTGGGGAGTCTATAAAAGGGCAGTTAAAAGTAGTTAATGAATTTACTTTTCAAATGTATGTTTAAAAATTTATACAATACATATATATGTGTACATATTTTGATTATATCTCCTCTCACAGTCTTCATATATTGCTCTTAGAATGTAAGAGCTTTGGGGCAAACTTATTAAAAAATAAAGATATTTTATCATTAAGGGTCATGGCAATAAGAATGGGGAGGCATGACCTCAGAGTCAAGGCCATAATTTAATCTGAAATTAAACCTGACCTCCACTGTCATTGAATCAAAGTCTTCATGAGTTGGCTCTTTGCAGCTCTCTCCTCTTGCACAGTATTTACTTGATGGGAGAATCAGAACACATTGTAATTAATATGAATGAGACATTTAAAACTCCTTGCTCACATAAATTAGAGCCAATATGTAGCCTATCTGATGGGAGATCCTGGCCCACAGGGTGGATGGGTGCAGAGCAAGTTTCTTTCCTCAGAATCTCAATCCTAGCAAATACTCCTACCAGTTTAGTCCTGGACTTCTCTTGAAAGGATATCACCAATCATGCCACACTCTGCTGTGGTTTTGTAGCATCAGAAGTAGGCTGAGACAGACCATCTGTAAAAGTCATTTTCTCTTAATACCCATGCCAAGCCCAGAAAAAGAGCTTCCAAAAAAAAAAAAAAAAAAAAAAAGAGAGTGTAACTATGCTGCAAGTGAGGAGAAAAATGTGAATGAAGGTGAAAAGACAACAGAGTTCTAAACATATTTTGGCTGAAAGCCTTTCCAATGTTTATAATTGATAAAGAAATATTGCTTTTCAAATGTAGGAACAGCTGATGTCTTCTAACCTGTTATTTAGAAACAATTTGGCTCTGTTCTTTTTTTTTTTTTTTAGAAACAGGCTCTGTTCTTTTTCTATTATTAGGGAAATCTGCATAAAAACAGCAGCCTTCTGCTCCTGCTGTTTATTCCTCACCAGAAGTCATAATCCTCCATTTGCAAATAGATCCGTGAGAAATATCTGCAGCATAGCACCTGCTTCAGAGTTCACACACAAAATCAAAGCATTAGGGTCTCATTCTTTCAAGCCTGCTAATTTTTCATCAAAACAAGATGTGAGGGTTTTTTTTAACTCAATCTAAATAGATGCTAGTAAAGGTTAGAGTTTTGATGGGTGCATTGAAAAATATCATATGGTCTCTTTAGCCACTAATTAGCTGAGTCTCCACCTGTGATCACAGGGAAGAAAAGCAATACCATTTGTACTTGTGTATTAACTACAGGTGGCAAAAACTGCCAGATTTGTTTTGTGTTGGTTTCTTGGACCTAAACCAGCAGTGTAATTTGAAGATGTAGTAACACCATAACAAACACTTGGATCTTTTGGGTTTCAAATATCAAAGGAAGTTTTATAATTAGCCTGTTAATACATTTTACACAAAGAAATAATCCTTTATACTGAATCCACTCCAAAATCCATTCCAACTTGTGGACAGTAGAGTAAAAAATGCATTTAAAAGACAAATTCAAAAACAGCAGTATTAAAACATATATAGTTAGAGTCTGGGTGAACCCCCTTTTTCATATGTGCAGTTATTTGTTACGTGTGTCCCCTGCCCAGACTCTCTGCCTGGGAAGCTTAGGCCTTAAAGGCACAGCTTCCAATACCACAGGAATCAAGATAGTTCTAGAACGTGCAAGGCATGTAGCTTGAAAATCAGGTATATAAACCACAGGGGTGGGATTTACACTTCCTTATGCTACTTTACAATCTTTACAGCGAACAAGGATTGTCTTAGATTAAGATATTGAACTGAGACTCTGGAAAGCTGGGTTCAATTCATGGTTCTGCCATAGACTTCCCATGGGACCTGGGGCAAATTTCTTAATCTCTGTGTGTCAGCTTCACACCTTGAAAATTGGGATTATACTTCCCTGCCTCACAGGGCTGTACTGCAAATTCATGTTTGTCAGGTGATCAGAGAGTGCAATGATGGGGACTGCCTCAGTACATAGTTATAAAAAAGGGCTGTGGGGGACAGGTAATGCTAATTTTTGTGAAGGTGCCGTGTCTTCTAATAGGATAATATTGAAGTTGAGGGGGAAAATAAATGGAGGGTGTCCATGATAGCAAGAAACAATCTGCATGACAGTATGAGGTCATATAAACAGAGCTGGAGAGAAGACAAAATTACTGACTAGGATGAATAAGTTGTACTATTGCCCCACTGTAATAGTCAGCCTTCTTTGCTTTGTCCCGCTACTGCCCAATTTGAGGGATGGGGGGACGGAGGATGGAAAGTCAGACAAGCAGTCTGTTCCTCTGAAGATTTCTGCAGACTGAAAAGGTAGACCCTCGACCAGGAAAAGAGACCCTGTCACCTCCTCCCAACCAAACACATCAAGATGTTATGATGAAGTGGGCTTGTAGACCATCGTGCCTTGCCTCCTCCAAGAAAAGAGGGATAAGGTGTGTATACACTCATAGTTTTAGGCATACTAGAGGGAAACTACTGACATTAATTCTGGTTTCATTTTGTGTTTCATGTTCATTTGGCCATGAAAATTTAGGGAAACTGGACCAGTTAAATATTTCCCTGAATCCATTGGAAAGTGAACCAAAATTTGATACAGCAGTGTTTGCAATATTACATTTAGATGAAGTGGAAATGACACCACAAGCAAAGCATTATCTATGGCCACTGGTGGGGAATAAGTAGAAGGAGAGCATGAACTCTTAAGAAACAAACAATACTCCAATTTCATCTTGCCTCAGTAATAATAATAATAATAATAGTAATAATAAAAGGAAAACCAATGAAAAATATACAATAAAAAGTTTTAAAATAGATAGTATGAATGAAGCCATGAATCATCAAGGAACGCTTCAAATGACAAGAACTAAGAATACTGATTAAAGCCAATATACCAAATGGTAAAATCACTCTCCCTGCTTTACTGTTTTCAAGCACAATCAGCTGAGCTCTTCCTACAAGATAGGGAATTTCCATTAATGCCAGGTCTGATGCAGGAGATATAAGTGATTCTTAAGGTACAATTGGACATTTGAAAAGTGTAGTATTCATGGCATTAAGGAAAACAAACAAACAAAGAGGACGAGGTGCCTGTAAACTAGCCTATGCTTTCTCAAAAAAATCTGGCCTCCTAAGGATATCGGAATAAGTTCAACTACTTTTGCAATAAAGTCAAGATCCTATTTGGTTGAAAAATGGTTTGTTTGTATCCCACATTTTTTTTAATGTGATGTTCAAAGTATAGGCAGGATGGTGAATGTATTACATAGCAATCTGTTTAAAGCTCTTTCAAGGCAACTCCATGTCTTATGTTAAATAATGGTCTATAGCTTTTGGATGACATTGAACATCTAAAAGCTTATTCACCACAGTTATTAAAATATCAGTTGTAGTGCAAATGATTCCTTGATTGGTATCAGTTATGTATGCACTCCTCACTTACCCTTTATTAATATATTAACCTAGCTCACCACCAAAAAAAAAGAAAGAAAGAAGTTAGGTTAAAGTTTAATATAGCTGTTCATAGTTCCAGGGAGATGGGGAAACAAGAGAAATAATAATAGGCCATGAGATTCTTACTTAACTATTACAGCATTACACTATGAAAAGTAACTATGTACAGATGGCACTGTCATGGATGCTAGGTTAATTGTACCTCTGCCTCTTCCTTTCTGGTCTTTCTGAGACCATCCACCTCAGCTCTTAGGCCTCTTGCCCTTACTTCTTTCTGGATGGAATCTTGAGATTTTTCCACTCTTAGACCAGTACCCAGGTACTATATCTGGGCAAAATTTTTCAGCTGAAACTAGGGTTACCATATTTCAGGTTCCCAAAAAGAGGTCACTGCCAGAGTGGGGGAGAATATGAGGGGGCAAGGGGAAGCTGGAGGGGTGGTTCAGTTGGAGGTGCTGAAGGGGATACCTGTGGTGGGGGTACTCACTGGAGGTGGGTGGCAGTGTCACTCCCTGCCGCAGTGGCAGGGTGTTTGGCTGGAACAAGCCCAGGATGAAGCAATGGCCATCAGTCAGCCCCTCCCCAGGGCTGGGAGCTGGGGCCTAAGTGGGCAGGATCTGGTGGCTGTGACTTTCAGGAGAATGGACCAATCAGCTATGGATGCAGGGGAGGGACCAGTCGGGAAGAGAACCAATCGGGGCTCCTTCTGAGCTGCAGCTTTTCTGCTTGGCAAAAACCCCGGGCATTTCCTGTTATTTGAAAAATCTGTCCAGATAGAGAAAGGAAGCTCAAAAAAGAGGCTCTGACTGGGAAAACCTGGATGTATGGGACCCTTAGCTGAAACTTTATTTGGCCAAAAAATGCACATTGGGTGGCACCAAAAGATTTTTCAAATTCACATCAGCTTTGCTAAATTGTTAATTTAAAACAAACAAAAAAACCATAAAATTTTCATTTTGACATTTTTGAAACAAAACATTTTCATTTTTCTGCTGCAAGTGAATTTCCTTTCAACATTTCTTTTAATTTATTTAAAACACTCAACTATATTGAAAAATTCAAAATCCAAACAAGACATTGTGATTTTTGTCAAACCAAATGTTTCTTTGACACAAAACATTTTTTTTTTTGCCTTTTCAATTTGCTGAAAATTTCAAACATGTTCAGTTTTGGTACAACCTGTTTTTATTTTCCAAAATTGCCAGCTAAATGAAAACAGAGCCGAGGTGTGAAATCTCCTGTGCCCAAAACTACTTCCCCTTCCCCAGTCAACTTATTCCCCCCATCCACCCCCACCCCGCCACAATCAGCAGAGTATCTAGCAGGGCCTATCCAGGTAAATTCCCCTGTGATAGCTGCTCCATTATATGTACAGTTAGACCCATTCAGTCTAGCTGGGTTGTAATCACAGGCCTGATGGCTGTATCTTCTGTTTGGGTGAGAGGATTGAAACTGTCGAATATGTGGGACTCCATCAACCCCCTTTGTGAGTCTAATGTACACTCTTAAAAGTCAAACACATAGATCATGTTTTACATAAAGGCTGAAATAGGCATATATAAATAGTAGGTTTCCTTCAGGCCATAAGAACTTCCTCTAGAAAATCTGCAACATTAAAAACCTCTCTCAGAACACTATGCTTGCCACCATGGATGTCACATCCCCATATACCAACATCTCTCATAATGATGGCATCACTGCCTGCCTCAAATATCTACAATACTTCAGATATTCACTCCAAACACATGGCCAAACTCACTCATTTCATCCTCACCCACAACAATTTAACATTCAACAACAAACACTTTGTTCAAAGCATGTGAACAGCTACGGGTACTAGGATGGCTCCCAAATATGCCAACCTCTTCATGGGCCATCTCAAGGAAGAATTTCTGGATAAAGTCACCAGGAAACCAATGATATATCTGAGCTACAGCAATGATATTTTCACACTCTGGACAAACAACCTAAACTCTCTCGTGAATTTCTACCACCACTTCAACAACCACCACCCATCCATCAAACTCTCTCTAGAACACTCCTGCACCAGCATTAACTTCCTGGACCACAATCAGCTTCAACAATGTAACCCTGCAGACAATTATATACAAGAAACCCATGGATACCCATGCTTACTTTCAGAGATCCACTAACAACCCCAAACACACCAAGAAATATGTTATCCACAGCCAGGTACTCAGATACCACAGAATATACTCTGAGGGGATAGTCCATAATACACTTCTTAACACATTTATAACTCCCTTCACCAAACAAGGACACTTCACCAGAGAAGTAGATTGCATCATGCAATGAGCCACCCAAATAACCCAAGAGAACCTGCTTCAATAAAAAGGGGAAAACCCTCTGACCGCACACCCTTAGTTGTCACCTACCACCCCACACTGGAATCCATATGGGATATCATTAAATCAGTTACAACCCAAACTCGATGGGGTCACATCTTGAAATAAATCTTTCCCCAACCTTCAAATGACTAACACCTTCAAAACATGAGGAGATTAAATTCATAACTTTAACACTAAAAACACTGGACTCAGTAAATACACTGGATTTATTGGTTAATTATAACAACCTTTAACCCCCTTTGTCCTATGACTGCAGAGGTGTTAACTAGCCACGTCACCTTGAGTGGTCTCTTACAACATGTTAACTCCTTATGCTAAACAATCGGTTCCACCTTGTATTTATCTGTGACACTGAGTAACTTTCCCAGACCTGAAGAAGAGCTCTGTGTAAGCTCAAAAGCTTGTCTCTTTCATCCACAGATGTTGGTCCAACGAAGGACCTACCCACCTTGTCTCTCGCATAGGCATGTGTTGTCATTGTCATAGATACCTTCTTACTTAGACCTACAGCTTGTATACATTCAGATTTATTCATTTGCTCTACTGAATGAAGTAAGAGTTTTTTTACTACTTTTTTAGCCTCCATTTCATTACTTTTACTGCTGAGCCAATGCAACTATAGACGAGTGAGGTGTGACACAGAGGCTCATTGGTGGTTCACTGCTCTGTATCAGCAACTTTTGCCAGGCCTGACATACTCACTACACTTAACACACTGGTGTCTTGATATATACCAAAAAGCTGGCATGTAATATATCACTGGAAAACTAAACTCACTGATTACTAATATTCTTATGAGATATATGACTGGGGTGTATGTAGAGAGTTAAGAATATTTGCTAGAATTATGTTCATAAAATGTGTTTGGCAAGCAATTCATAAGCCCAGTCTGCTCTAAACAAAAAATATGTGTATTTGCTGGTCATCAGGCAGAGGCAATGGAGATACATGTATATAAAAGGTAAACAAATTCATCAATCTAGTGAGTGGGAAAGGGATAGCCTCTTGCAGGGATCTGAATCTCAAATGGTAAGTAATTGAATTCAGTGATTATAAACAATATTACTGTATTATAAAAAAGTGTACCAAGAAAGGTCTTTTATGAAAGCTAATGACACATTGTGATTAATACCATTGTAAATGTATGTATTAACACTGTATGAGGAATTATGAATATTCAGTGATATTATGTTTTAAAGTCTGTGACCAAACAAAGGGAGAAACAGCTGCCCTTCTTTCCTGTCTGGGAGAAAACTTATCTAACTGTCTCCAGTGAAATTAAGCAAAGTGTGATCTAAACCAATGAAAGCCCCATTTACATATAAATCAGCAGGGGGATGGGAAGTCCACAGGAAGGGAAGAACAGCATGAGGTCATCCTGAGTCTGGGGACAAAACAGTGAGTTTGGGAAGATATAAAGAGAGAGACGAAGCCATCTTGGTATCCCTCATTGACAAGACACAAGGGGACAGAGCTCTTGCAAGCTCAGAAAGATGGGTCCTTCTACCAAGAGGGTTGAAATCTCTGGTAACTAAATATAAGTAAGAAACCTGCTTAGGCAAAGATCTTTTACCTAGGAAGACAAGGGAAACCAGCACCTTGTACTTCTGTGGAAGATCCTGACTGAGAGAAAGTCAGCCATGGCCAGAAAGAAAAAGATTTGTAAGAAATATACCTTGAACCAAGGCTGTAGCTTGTTGAGTTAAGTCTGAGCCACTAAACCAGCATATTTTACTATTTACAGTTTACTGCTTGTAAACATGTTATCTTTATCCCTTGCACTTGTATTTGATGTGAAGTGATTGTTAAATCCAGTTAAAGCAAAACTATGGTTTTGTCTCTTTAAATGAGCTACAAACCTTATTCATTCTCTGATTGTTCCAGGAGATGATTGGACATTTCAGAGCAGACAGTTTGGGGTGATTTGAGACTGGAGATGTATTGGGGTCACAAGCCCAGTAGTAGCCAAGACAGGTGGAGACCAGACTGTGGCTGTGGTGTAACAAGCAAGCTGCTGGAGTCAGCACTGCTGAAACATGGCTGCTTAACAGTACATTCAGACACTCATTAGGACTAGTCAAAAATTTAAAAAATTCATGGCATTTTTTTTTAATTAAGTCGAAATGTCATACTTAAATTTTAAAACGATTTCTTCTGTGTGTTTGTAGAATCCTTTACATTGTTGGCAATCCCCAAATTTTCATACTTTCAGTTGTAAATTGTAATTCAAGCATGAAATGCTGCCTTATCGCAATTTGGGGCATTTGTAATTTGTTGTTGAAATATGTATCATGGCAACCATTGTGGGCAATTTTGCCTTGAGAAAAATAGCCAAGCCAAGAAAAGACTGAGCAATACAAAGAAAGACACACACAGCTATAATCTACTACAGTATATAAGTGTGCATACATAGAACCCAGCCAGGTCTGGTGGGGCATAACCGGCCAGAGATATATGTACTCCAGTTTTACACCTAGAAGTGCACAGGAATCCATACCTGACCTGCACCCAACAGTCAAGGAGACTGTTATTTTAAATTTGAATTTGGGGCCGGTGGAGAGAAGATAGAAAGTCTGTGGTTAAAAAACAGTGCCAAACTACATCTTGAAGCAATACTGAGGACCAACTGTTTGCTTCCATTTACATCCACTGTTGTCAGTGGAATTGGCACAGATGCACTTGAAGGGAGAAGTGGGCTTTAATGGAGCAGCTTTCTATACTAAAATCCCCCACTCACCATGACAGTCACAAAAGTGGGAATTAAGGACAAGGAAGGAGAAAGCAACCGGAACTCTGTTTGTTGTGATTTATAAATACAACCTTTCACATTAAAGTGGTGTTAATACAATTTAAATTCCTGGCCTCCCAAGGGTGATTTGGTAACAAGAGTTGATAGCTTGTTCAGTGTTCATAGAGTTGAGCCAGAAGAGCCCTCATTGCTCAGAAAAAGAAAAAAAAACACATTTTAACCTGCACAATTTAGACATATATCAAACTGAAGTCAGGTCACCTTTCAAGGGGAGTCACCTTAATTTCTAAAAATCTCTATAATCTTTGCAAGAGATATTTACCCATAAAATTTCTGACAGCTCATTACCATCATTGTGGGACAGATAAATTCCTATTTAGCCACACTAGTGAGATTCAGATAGCAAGATCTAATATCTTCAGGGAATGGCACACAGTGCGATAGCATTTGAGACTTATTTACTCTTGGGAGGCAATGGAATCCCCTTTTGAGCATACACACACACACACACAATGTAGAACTGTGTTCAGAAGAAAAATAAGAGGATTTTTTTTCCTTCTTCTATAATATCTTCTTGTTCTTCCACTACTGACAGATCAACTGTTCAACTGCTGGCGCAACTACATGTTGTCCGGAATCATCCTACTGGTTGCTACCTCATGTTCTGTCAATGAGCAGCAGCAGAATAGCCAAAGTAGATACAATATGAGCTGTGTTAAGGTAATGTGTTTCCCCCAAAAACAAAGGATGGTGTCTTTTAATGAAAGGCAGAAATGTAGTAGTTAAGGTTTACTTATTGCAGTGGGGTCTGTAATTGAATCCAGGTTAAGTTCACTGTCTGAAACCTTACAAATAAAAAATAGTTTATCATACACATGAATAAAGAAAAATTAATGTTCTTATTGCTCTGGAAGGAATTTCTAAGCTAATACTGACTGTCCTACTTAGTGGCAGAGACTTATATGTATAATACTGGGACCAGATTCATTATGAAACAAACAGTAAATGTATAACTTAATTATATTATCCCAGTTGCACTGTCCTTGGAAACTGATAAATATCTGCACAAAAACAGATACAAAATCTCAGGTGCAAAATGAACAATCATTTTATGTTTTTTAATTGAATTTTAAACCTGGCTGAATTAAATTCATAATTATATGAGAAGTTTCTAAAATGTGATGCTCTTTTATAAAGTGGGAAGCCTAAACAATTTCATTTCTGGGTAGAAATATTGTATTCATGTTTAGTTAATGTATGGGTAATCCACAGTAAAGCAGTGGAGGCAAACATCTATTACAAAATGCTGTAGATGGTAGGGTATGTAAGGCTTAGCACCACTGGTATATTAATATTCTCAGAATAGACCTGTGCCAACTTGCTAACCTGAAAATTGGAAAAAAAGTTAATCTTATACTGTGGCTTCCCTGATGGTGAGTTACACAAGCATGTGGTGTGGTGTTTGTTTTGTTTTTTGAAGAAATGGAAACCACAACTTAAACAGGTATTCTGTATTACTGATATACCTACGTTTTGTGAAACACCATGTGCTTGGCCAATAAATTTCATGGAATGCTACACAGCTAACTTCTTCATTATACGCTAAAAGATTTTTAAAAATCATATTTGAAAAAAATATATATTTGTCATTAGCTTGCCCTAGTAAAGTAATACTTCTGTAACATCAACAACAGTAATGCCAAGGACAATCATGGATCAGTGACCAAAAGAAAAAACAACAACAGTAATTGGATAAACCCATTGATTTAATTTCATTTCTCTCATGGGGGTGCTTCCTACAAGCTGTTCTTCAGAGGCAGGTATAATTTGTGAGCTTCTTTTACTTAACAGCACAGTTAGCTATCACAATGAGACTGGTAGCCAAAAGAAAAATCTATTTCTCGCTTTATAATTTAACAGTTCACATTTTCCCCTTCTGGTTATTACTTTTCTTCCTTTTGTCTCTGGAGCACTCTCTTCTCCCTCCCCTTTTGGATTTCATGCATCTTTCTTCCATCCTTATTACCCCTCTTCTCCCTTTTATTTATTAACCAAACATGGAGTCACATGGGTTCTCTGTTGCATCCAGTTTCCCCTGTATAGAGCCCAGTGAGGAGGATGGGGCTCTCAGGGAGATTTTCTCTCTCACACACATCAGATGCAATGTGTTATGCAGTGTGCTCTGGTCATTCCCCTTCCATATACCAACCTGTGCCCAACACATCCCCTTTGCCAGCAGCTGTGTGAATGAAAGTATTTGGGCCAGCTCTACACCTACTGGGGACTCCCCCACACCATGGGCAGCCCTAGTAGGGACCTTGTGGAAGGTTTCCATTTCCTTTGCACTGCCTGAGCACACAAAGGGAGCAGTTCAGGGTAGGTAGTCTTGTCCTGATAAACTTACTTAGGGCCCAGACTTCCTCCCATATAGTCTATGAGCTGAACTATGCAGGGAGACTTGGTATAAAAAGTTGCTTGTTAGGCAAACTCGAGAGTTTCAAACAGAGACAACTAACAGGAGAGTTTCAGAGGGAGTTTGTAGAAGTAGTGTGAGAGGCTTTCCTTTCAGGTTCAGCTGTATATGCAATTTCAAGATGGCCAATGATGCAACGGTGGTGGTGACCTGCAATGGATGTGCCATGTTTTCTTTCATGCCTGAAGCCTGAAGAGACTTCCTGTTCATGCAGTTTAAATAGCTGGCTGTGGTGGAGGAAAAGATTCTTGGATTGGAGGGGCAAGTAGAAATGTTATGGGAAATCACAGAAGCTGAGGAGTTTCTAGACAGCCAGGTTCAGAAAATATCAATACCCCAGTGTCACGGAACAAAGGAGCTGGCCACCAGGGAGTTGGAGAGAGAAGAAGTCAGAGAAAAGGCTTGGCAGTTCATAACCACCAGAGACAAGAGGCAAGCTATACAACTAGAGACAGATGAGGATGGTCAGCATGTGGCCACCAAAGAGAAAAGGCCAGGAGCAATTCCACCCAGCTAGAAGTTTCCAACTGATACCAGGTCCTCAATGTGAAAACTGCGGAAGATAATTCTCAAAATCCAGCTGGTCTCAGGGAATGGAGAGATCTATAGGACATACCTGTGGATGGTAGCTCAGCCCAAACTATAAGAAAATCAAGCTTGACCACAAAGAGATCTCCAAGGAAGACAGACAATCCTTGCTGGGGATTCAATACTCAGAAGAACTGAAAGAACATTCTTCAAGGACAAGTGGACAACAGGATGATGTGCTGTCTTCCCACATCCAATACCATGAAATGTCACTCTCAGAATGGATAGGGTTCTGAAGTCAATGGGCAAGAAAAGGAGATGGTTCATATTAGCATTAATGGTACTTCATTGAGGAACATCTCAAAGGTAATAGATGATTTCAGGGAACTCAGAAATCTGCTGATGAAGAAGAATGTCCAAGTGATCATCTCTGAGATCCTTCCTGTCCCTTGAGAAAAGAAGACGGGGGGGGGGGAGGGGGGGGAAGAACCTGGAAGTAAAGCACTGGCTAGGAAAAAGTTGTAGGGTTTTGGTTTTGTGAAACATTGGTCAACTTCTGATGGAAAGAGAGGGCTTAGAGTTTGGATGGCCTCCACCTCATTAGAATGGAAACCAGGCTTGGTTAGATCCTGGGGGTTAGATAGGTTAGAGTAGTCAGGATGATAAACTAATAACAAAAGGGGGAGATGAAAAGAGGGAAGATATGAGAACAAAATTAACCAAGAACCCAAAGGACATGAAGAGAAGAAATTCTTTAATTGCCTATAAACCAATGCTAGGAACCTGGCTAACAAATAAAAATTGGAATTTCTCATTTATGAGTATAAATTTGATCTAGTTGGTATTATGAAAACCTGATGGAATAATTCATATGACTAGAATGTTAAAAATCAATGGTTATAACCTATTTAGGAAAGATCGACTGGCCAAAATGGGAAAGAGTGGTGGTAGTTGTCTATGTCAAAAATGGCATAATCTGTTTCTGGGCCTCTGCTGACTCAAAAGATAATTATCTTGAATGCTAATGGACAAACAGATAAAACACAAAATAGGGCATTAGTCAGTGAGTGCTATAGACCACTCAATCACACTAGGGAACAGGATGACCAGCTCCTTAAGCACCTACCTATAATGTGTAGGGGGGGAAAGGCTGTGTGATCATGGTATATATATATATATAGGTAAAATCATATATATATAGGTAAAATTGACCTATATATATAAACTTGTTTTATAGCTGCCTTCAATTACCCTGTAAAGGAAGCCATTTTTAATCTGTAGGGACATCTTTCTCAATTGTGGGACTGTAGCTTTCTGGGCATTTATTAAAGTGTTCTTAAACTATTCCCAATTATCATTCAAATTGTTATGATTAAATTCTTCATCCCAGCTAATCTGGCTCAGAATTTATTTTTTTCAGCATTCTAAAATTGATCCTATTAAAGCTCCAAGTATTTATGTTACTGGTCTTGGCTTTATTCTCTTTTTCTCTCTCTAAAAAAAAATGGAAGAGAGGGGAAGTCAGAGTAATGAATATAGATCAGTAGCTGGGAATTGTAGGAAATTGATAAGGGGAGCAAAGGCCAGCAAAATTAAGGACAATAAGAAGGAGTTTTTAAAGCAATTAAGAACAAAAAGAATACTAACAATGTTATTAGTCCATTACTTGATGGAAACAGTAAATTGTCTATAATAATGCAGAAAAACCAGAAGTGTTCAATAAATATCTCTGTTGTGTATTTGGGAAAAAACAGATGATGTAGTCATAACATACAAAAACACTCTTTCAATTTCATGAGTATTTCATAAAGATGTGAAACAACAGCTACCAAAGTTAGACATTTTAAAATAGCACATCCAGATATCTTGTATCCAAAGATACGTCTACACTGCGGTAAAAGACCTGCAGCACAGCCATGGCTGGCTGGGTCAGCTGACTTGGGCTTGTGGGTCTCAGGTTACAGGCCTATAAAATTGCAGTGTAGACATTTGGGCTTGGGCAGAAGCCCAGGCTTTGACACCCTCCCCCCTCACAGGGGTCTCAGAGAGGAAAAGTTTTAAAAGAGTTGGCTGAGAAGCTCATTGAAACTTTAATGTTGATTTTCAATAGATCGTAAAACTCTGGGGGAGTTCCAGAAGACTGGAAGACACGTAATGTTGTGCCAATATTTAAAAATGGGTAAGTGGGATGACCCTGGTAATTATAAGCTGTCAGTCTGACATTGATCCTGGGCAAGATAATGATGTGGCTGATACAGGACTCAATTAATAAAGAATTAGAGGAAGGTAATATAATTAATGGCAACTAACATGGGTTTGTGGAAAATAGATCATGTCAAACTAACTTTTTTTCCGCAAGTTTGGTCAAAGAAGGTAATAACATTGATGTAATATGCTTAAACTTCTGTAAGACATTTAACTTGGTACTGCATAACATTTTAATTAAAAACTAGAATGATAAAATTAAACCTGGCTAAGTGATAGTTCTCAAAATGTAAATGTAAATGGGGAGTCATCATTGAGCGGATGTGTTTCTACTGGGATCCCATAGGGATCAATTCTTGGCCCTACACTATTTAATACTTTTATCCTTGATCTCAAAGAAAATATATCATCACTGATAAAGTTATCAGATGATACAAAAATAGGGGAAGCGGTAAAGAATGAAGAGCACAGGTCACTGATCTAGAGTGATCTGGATCCTTTGGTAAGCAAACAATATGCTTTTAATGTGGCTTAAGATAAATGTTTGCATTTAAGAAAAAAGTATGGAGGCCATAATTTCAGGATGGGGAACTCTATCCTGGGAAGTAGTGACTAAAAAAGATGTGGAGGTTGTGATATATAATCATCTGAATATGAGCTGCCAGTCCAAACCTGTGGCTAATTTGATCTTGGATGCATAAATAGGAGAATATCAAATTATTTTACCTCTGTATTTGGTATTAGTGTGACTGCTGCTAGAATACTGTGTCCAGTTCTGGTGCCCACAATTCAAGAAGGATGTTGATAAATTAGAGAGGGTTCAGCAAAGACAGTAATAAATAGTAACAACAACAACAGGCATCTTTTCTTTTTTCATGACTTCTGTCCTGCAATCCAATGGAAGAGCATGGTAGCAGTAAAACCTACGCATCTGAAGTGGCATACAAGTTGTGAAAATAAAGGAGGATTTCTTACGGAGAGCTGAACCTACTCACATCAAACTAGAGAAAACAGACAACCAATGATATTTCAAATATAGAGAAAATGATACAAACTATATATCAGAGGATTTGAGTAATAAGAAAACAGGTAAGCTAATTAAGCAGCTCTGTTAAATTTGTTTTATGAACTTACAATTAAACATTCCTTTATGGAAATCAATTTACTGGCCCTTCAAAAGGCCACTGCCAGAGATAAAAATGATGGAGTTCAATTAATAACCCTTTTTAAAAAATTTGCATTCTTGCTGTTTAGTGGAATTTCAGCCATGACTATTCCAAAACAAGCTTGAGGAACTAAGCTGAGCCAATCCAAAATATTGTGATTAACTATATAAGTGGCAATAACATTCCCAGTGTTTTAAAAGAATGGAAACAGACTTAACTAGGGTCACAGCACAGGAATCGTTTACAGGATTATTTTAACTCTTTGACATGGTGAAAAGTTTTAACGTACAGTTTGCATGCACTGAAGTGATATACATAACATTCTATGCTTGCCTCTGTTAGAAATATGCAACTTTACAGCAAGGTGCTGAATGGAGTTTCCAGATCTTTCAGGAGCCCATTGTTAAAATTATCCTCAAAACTGAAGGGAAGGATCTCACTTCTATGCCCTTTGGATACTGCTAAATCACCACAGCCCAAATGGAAACGCCGCTGGAATTCAGAGGAGCAATATTTACCTCTGGAATGGACTAGATAATGGCAAATGATAAATATTTTTTTTAAAATACCCTGGGATGGATATTCTAATCTAGACCTCCGCAGTTTACATTATACCAGCAGAACACTAGGCTACACTATCAAAATGCTTAGTATAATTTTAAGAAGAAACAGAAATGTTTCCTGAAAATGTACTTAATGTAAACTTGTTTGCTCCCTCTTTCCTGACTTTTGGTAATGAGATAATATTTTTATTTAAATGGGAAGACAAATGAGACTGTTCATTAGTGCCTCATCCCTTCTGTTTCGAAGGACACATCGCTTTGTTAACATGGAATTTGCCAAAATTGTTAAAATAGTGGAGTAACTACAGCAGGTCTGCCCAAATTCATGAGCCGCTTACATTAGCATGAGCAGTAAATACAATCAAGACAATAAAACCATGAGTTTAACCCTGTAATGTGGTGCAGCAGAATCATAGTAACAAATCCTCATACAAATAACTAGTCATCCTAATTCTAACAAAACGAAGAAGCTATTTTGTTTCCCAGATCTTGTTAGTTTGCTATTGTCACCATATGTTATGAAAGAAACCGAGCAGATGGAAGATTTATTAATAATTGAAGAGTTATATAGGAATGTTGATCCACCCTCAAATCATAACTAAAACCTGTTTTTTCCACATCTCCCAGAAATGTGGGCAATTACTTCTATTCTAGATATATTAATTACAAGATTTTTAATTATACTGTTTCTAAAAAGAATAACAATAAACAATTAGTGTACATTCTCAAAGGTTAAAGGGGTCCTCTCTGAAAGCGGTTTTGCTTATCCTGCTGATGTTAAGGAGTAAAATAAATACTTTAGGTAAACCTACATAATGATATTCATAGCTGCCTCTTTTAAGCAAAAGTAGCATTTTTAAATACAGAGTGAGGAACAAGAGAAAGCTATCAACCAGGAAGGGAGAAACAGGAGGGTCTGCACACAATGACCATGAAGAGAAGGGGGAGAAAATCAACAACTGGTTCTTTAAGAAGTGCTCAAGTATCCTCATAATATCCTCAATTTTGGGGGGTTTCTCATGAATTAAAATAAAACCAAATATTGTTATTTCTTGGGCTTTTATTCCTCAGGGAACCATTTGGTATCATTCTCCAAGAACTGCATATTCTATTAAACTATTACAGTATTAAAGAATTAAAGCCCCATGCCAGGGGCCAGTGTACAATGCAAGCTACCCCATAATGCCCAGCCCTACCTGAATATCCAGAGAAGGGGGATAAAATGTTCCTTTATTTCATCAATTAACATTTATATTGTTGTAGTGCCTAAAGGCCAAGTAGGCCACTGTGCTAGATGGCGAGCAAACATACAGAAAATCATAGTCTCAAAGAGCTAATGATCTAAAAATGACATGGCATAACAGTGGAAGAGAGACAAACATGTTGGGGTGCAGGTTAGCAGGGACAAGAATAATTGGCTGTGTGCAATTCTTAGTCAATCAGGAGCAGTAATTACAACTCATTCACACACCCACACAGGGCTGAAAAGAATAGAATCCTAAACGTTTTATGAAAGAACCTTGTTGAAAAGTGGGGAATGTATGCAAATGTATGCTACTCCTTGAGTTTAGTGACACCAGCCCACCCACAGTATATATCAAATACCAGATTTTGCCACTGCCTACTTATACAATTCTATAACTGTAATTACAGGTATCTTGATTATTCAATAAAATAAGTGCACACATTGTTCCCATTCAATTCAGTAGTCCAACACAGCTGTTGCAGCTTAAGTTCTTATGTGCTGAAGAATACAGATCAAATAATCCAAAATTAAATAAAATGCAGTGGATGTTATATATTTGCTTGAGATACATACCAGCACATTGCTATTATATTGGACTGTATTCCGTTAAACATTATAGCTCTCATTGATCCATAATACCTAAACATCATTGTTAATAGTAAATCTAATAAAGTTGTTGCAGTAATAATACACCAACCTTATTCGTATGCACATAAAAAACTGATCTCTGAAGTAGTCCTGGAAGAGGGTTTACTTGACTCAAAGGATCAAAAAAACAAACAAAAATGCCCAACTGGCCTCTTATAAGACATTGGATGTTATTAACATTTTTCAGAAGAGCACTTTAGTCAGCATAAGCTGGTGGGAAGTATTTATTGAGAATAATAAGTCTTTACAGCCCCATCTAAAACTTTCTTGCATCACATAGGAACTATAGCTAATGCAAGATGTGTGCATTATCAAACCAATGAGAACACATTATTTTCAAGACTCTGAAGCAGTTTAGCTGAACACTGTCGCATCTTCATTTTAAATAAAATATATATTGCTTTATTGTTAGCAGCTATACTCTCCATTGCACATTATTGGAAAAATGGAACCCCTCCTCCTATGGAACTGTGGTACAGTAAAATATGGACTGTTCTTGTAATGGAAAAGCTTTCATGCCTAGGACGTATACAAGAGAAGTGCCAAAAAGAGGATGGATATTTAAAAATTTAGTCACCCTTTTTAGCATGTTCAGAGGAGGAGTGCTCCCCAGCCAGCAAGCCAGAAGCTTTAGCCAGCTTCTTTTAATGCTACCCATATCCTGAACAAGTAATGTGACACAATGTGCTAATGTTTTATTTTAACTTTCCCTTAATGAAAAGTTGAAACAGAATAATTTTCCTTTCAACTAACGTTGGTGTCATCAAGGGAATGATCACTTCAGGAATAAGTGTGATTGCACATGTAAGGCCTGTGCCATTAAGAAGGATGCAATATGTTGCAAAAGAGCTCAAAGATCTGATTTTTATTATCATGTCCTCAGTTATAAAGACCAGGAGTAGAGAAACAGAAATTATACAAGCAGAGCTATTTGCCATAAGACATTAGAAGTTTTTGAACAAGGTGTGAAGACACTTGCATATATGGAGTCTCCCTTAAAGGGGAAAAACAAACTCAGGCATATTTATGATTCAACTGATGTACTTATCTCTGTGTAGACTTTTTGGATTTGGTCATTTGTCAAGAGAATATTCTCAAGAGATATTTTTCTAGATATTTCCATTGTTGACCAAACTGAACTAAAGTCTTTACGACTGGATGAAAAGATGATCTGGAAACTACTGTACTGATGTTACAGTGATAGTTTCCACATAAGGAATGGAATTGTCCTGAGGAATGTGAAATTAGCTTTCGCAAACAGATGTATTAATGAAAATGTAAATTGCTTTATNCTTATCTACTTTCTCCACATCACTCCTGATTTTATATACCTCTATCACAGGGGTCGGCAACCTTTCAGAAGTGGTGTGCCGAGTCTTCATTTATTCACTCTAATTTAAGGTTTCGCGTGCCAGTAATACATTTTAAAGTTTTTAGAAGGTCTCTTTCTATAAGTCTATAATATATAACTAAACTATTGTTGTATGTAAAGTAAATAAGGTTTTGAAAATGTTTAAGAAGCTTCATTTAAAATTAAATTAAAATGCAGAGCCCCCCGGACCGGTGGCCAGGACCCATGCAGTGTGAGTGCCACTGAAAATCAGCTTGTGTGCTGCCTTCGGCACGTGTGCTATAGGTTGCCTACCCCTGCTCTATCATATCCCCCCTTAATCTCCTCTTTTCCAAGCTGAAAAGTCCTAGCCTCTTTAATCTCTCCTCATATGGGACCCGTTCCAAACCCCTAATCATTTTAGTTGCCCTTCTCTGAAACTTTTTTAGTGCCAGAATATCTTTTTTGAGATGAGGAGACCACATCTGTACGCAGTATTCAAGATGTGGGTGCACCATCGATTTATATAAGGGCAATAATATATTCTCTGTCTTATTCTCTATCCCCTTTTTAATGATTCCTAACATCCTGTTTGCTTTTTTGACTGCCTCTGCACACTGCGTGGACGTCTTCAGAGAACTATCCNATTGTATGTATAGTTGGGGTTATTTTTTCCAATGTGCATTACTTTACATTTATCCACATTAAATTTCATTTGCCATTTTGTTGCCCAATCACTTAGTTTTGTGAGATCTTTTTGAAGTTCTTCACAGTCTGCTTTGGTCTTAACTATCTTGAGCAGTTTAGTATCATCTGCAAACTTTGCCACCTCACTGTTTACCCCTTTCTCCAGATCATTTATGAATAAGTTGAAAAGGATTGGTCCTAGGACTGACCCTTGGGGAACATCACTAGTTACCCCTCTCCATTCTGAGAATTTACCATTTATTCCTACCCTTTGTTCCCTGTCTTTTAACCAGTTCTCAATCCATGAAAGGACCTTCCCTTTTATCCCATGACAACTTAATTTAAGTAAGAGCCTTTGGTGAGGGACCTTGTCAAAGGCTTTCTGGAAATCTAAGTACACTATGTCCACTGGATCCCCCTTGTCCACATGTTTGTTGACCCCTTCAAAGAACTCTAATAGATTATTAAGACACGATTTCCCTTTACAGAAACCATGTTGACTTTTGCCCAACAATTTATGTTCTTCTATGTGTCTGACAATTTTATTCTTTACTATTGTTTCAACTAATTTGCCTGGTACTTAGACTTACCGGTCTGTAATTGCCGGGATCACCTCTAGAGCCCTTTTTAAATATTGGCGTTACATTAGCTATCTTCCAGTCATTGGGTACAGAAGCCGATTTAAAGGACAGGTTACAAACCATAGTTAATAGTTCCTCAACTTCACATTTGAGTTCTTTCAGAACTCTTGGGTGAATGCCATCTGGTCCCGGTGACTTATTAATGTTAAGTTTATCAATTAACTCCAAAACTTCCTCTAGTGACACATCAATCTGTGACAGTTCCTCAGATTTGTCACCTACAAAAGCCGGCTCAGGTTTCGGAATCTCCCTAACGTCCTCAGCCGTGAAGACTGAGGCAAAGAATCCATTTAGTTTCTCCGCAATGACTTTAACGTCTTTAAGCACTCCTTTTGTATCTCGATCATCCAGGGGCCCCTGGTTGTTTAGCAGGCTTCCTGCTTCTGATGTACTTAAAAAACATTTTGTTATTACCTTTTGAGTTTATGGCTAGCCCTTTTTCAAACTCCTCTTTGGCTTTTCTTATTACATTTTTACACTTAATTTGGCAGTGTTTATGCTCCTTTCTATTTACCTCACTAGGATTTGACTTCCACTTTTTAAAAGATGTTTTTTTATCTCTCACTGCTTCTTTTACATGGTTGTTAAGCCACGGTGACTCTTTTTTAGTTCTTTTACTGTGTTTCTTAATTTGGGGTATACATTTAAGTTGGGCCTCTATTATGGTGTCTTTAAAAAGCGCCCATGCAACTTGCAGGGATTTCACTTTAGTCACTGTACCTTTTAACTTCTGTTTAACTAACCCCCTCATTTTTGCATAGTTCCCCTTTTTGAAATTAAATGCCACAGTGTTGGGCTGTTGAGATGTTCTTCCCACCACAGGGATGTTAAATGTTATTATATTATGGTCACTATTTCCAAGCGGTCCTGTTATAGTTACCTCTTGGACCAGCACCTGCGCTCAACTCAGTAAATACAAGTGTGATTGAATCAGGTGTGTTGTGTAACTAAAATAAGAATACTTAGTAGTAAATAAATGGATATATCATATGTTTTTAGAATGCTTTATATCCGTGTGTCAAAGCTGATTCTCCACTCTGGCACTTCGAGTGCAGAAGGTGGGGGCCCGCAAGGATTCTAAAAAATAATACTGGCCACTCTGGGCTTGTATTAAACTCCCAAGGTTACAGCTTTTCTCTGACCTTGGATGGGTAGATGCTGCCACCACCCAAATGCAAAAAAAAACAAAACCCTTTGAGCCCAAGAAGGCGCACTTGGGAATTCCTTCCTGTGAGGTACCCTCAAGCCCTTTCATTCCCCCTCCGGGGAAGAGCTGAGAAAGAAAACAAAGGAAATCAGCTGTTGCCACCAGCTAATGAAACAACATATGCACAAACCTCTTAGGACACAAAAACACCCAATCCCGTTCTAAAAAAAGGTAAATTTTATTAAAAACAAAAAGAAAGAAAATACATCTGGAACTTAGGCTATTGCTAGATTTAAAAAGAGCAAATACAATAATTAAGCATCAAGAATGGTTTTCTTGAGGTCTAGCTTAATGGTTACCAGCAAAACAAAAGCATTTTGGGGTTAGCACAGAGGAGTCCACAAGCCTTACAGAAATAAAAGAAATAACCTAATCATGTCTTTCTAGACATTTCCTGATCTACTTACATATCTAGGGTTTCAAATTGAGTAGTTCTAGGTATGATCTGGTCATTTTCATACCTGGTTCACAGCTTTTTACAGCGGGATGCTCTGGCTCTCTGATGCCTCCAGAAGGCGGTTCCTCCCTGCCGAGCTGCTGCAGCGACCCAAGCCCGGCAAAGCCAGTGAGTGGACTCAGGGCGGGAGCCGCTGGGGTGGGGTGGGGAGGGCTCGCAGGGGGGCTGTGCACCTTCCAGGGAAGTTCAGGGGGCGGGGAGGGGGGAACCTGGTCTGGTCTGGGGTCTATAAAGGCTCGTTGGGATTTGCCCCTCAATGAACCGATGTGCAGGGGGGAGGAGGGGGAGGGAGCGCAAGGTGGAAGTTTCGCCTAGGGTGCAAAATATCTTTGCACCGGCCCTATATGTTTTGCTGACTTCTGAAATGTTAGTCTCAAAACAAAATAAGAAACTGGTAAGAACTGGTGTGTAAATCTTGGGTTTCATCAGTCATAAATAACTACTTTATAAATACAAGCAGGCTTGATTGCATATCTTTGAAACAGAGCTACAATGTAAGGTGGAACACTGCAGTATCGCTTCCTGAAGAGGGTAATGTATGACTTCTTTTATCTTGTTTTTGACTAATAAAACTGATGGAGTCGGGGGGTTATTTGATGTCTTACTAATAAAATCCTTGAACACTATCTTATGTGTAATTATTGGAAACCAGTGAATTTGAAAGGTAAGGAAATATATAAAATGTATTTAAAATTAATAAAATGATTGATTCACATAGTTGCCAGGGTAAAAACTGGTTCAATGAGTAATAGTGCAATAAATATCCTAATAATGTTTTGGTTAAATATATTTTTAAAAGTTATATTCCCCCTATGTTAAAGAGGAGACTGGTTTTTCAGCCTTAGATTCAATAAGAGATATACTTGTCACTGAACAATTTACCTGATTGTAACTACTAAAACTAATGTATTATTAAATCATACTTAGATAATTTATTTCACCATATCAACATAAGCATACAGGAGACAAAACTGTTTCCATGGATGCTTCCAGTATTTTAAAGGGACATCGTCAACTTAAAAATCACATAATGTCTTATTTTTTTTTAAAAACTACTATGTTTAAAAGAATCTTGTAACATTCCTTTAGCTATAGGAAATTAAAACAATAATTTCTCTACTTTTCCAGTGTGTTTACTTTGCTTCATTTTACAGTATTTTTTATATAATCAGTTTCAAAGTTTACCTTGTTTGTCCTGGTCTTTCAAACAGAAACCACTGAGGAGAAACATTTTTAAAAATAAGAAAAAAACTATGATTGTAAACTCCAAGAATTAGTAGTCTTGCTCTGGGGCAGGTGAAATCACTTTTAATTGACGTGTTAAAAATTGACTACCTTTTAAATTGACTGTGTCCCTTTAACAAAGACAGTCAAATGTTTTGGAAATTCCAGAAGTCACATTAGTTGCTTCTCCTACACCAGAATTCTAGCAAATTCTTACCACACAACCAGTGTATCCAGTCCTAAAAAGAATAACTCCCATGTAAAGGGATCTTCTTATACCAAAGAGCCAGCAAGGATGCCTCTTTCTGCTTTCAGTGCATACCGCATAACCTGACAAAAATGCCTCTTCATTACACTAATCCCCAGCTGTGGTTTTGTCCTTTGGGTTCATTAGCAGCTGATTTAAACTTACAAAATGGGGCTTGTTTTGCATGCAGTGGCCCAAGATTGGAAGAGTATAACAATGCACTTTACATGATTTTGGCACCCACACTCCCCTTATTTGTGCTATATGCAGTTAGCGGAACCCCAGCACCTGGCCCTAAGCTTTACAATTTCAGTATTCAACATGTAAAATGTATTTGAGCGCTATCTACTTCTTTTCAGAGGATCAGAAAAGTTACTTAAGAATTTTTACCTATATTTTCAAATTTTAACCACGTACAAAAGAAACCTTTTCATTAATCCCTAAGGTTCTAGGTGCCTAAATGCAGCTACTTGTATTTAACTACTATAAAGGTTGTAATAAAAGATCAAAAATTGTTAAGTGTCTGAACTGAATCTCTAGAACTTTCGAGATTTGCCCATCACTGCTCCAAATACAATCTTCAGTGTTCTAAAGCAAAGTTTACACAACATACCGTATATACTCGTTCATAAGCCGAATATTTTTGGTAAAAAAGTGACGCCTCAAAGAGCGGGGGTCAGCTTATAAACGGGTCTACACCAAAATTTGATAATTTTAAACTCTATGGAATCATTGAATTGAATATCTAATGCATTGTCGTTTTGTTTACCTGCAGCGTCTGCAGGCATGGAGCCTCTCAGCTCCCTGTGGCCACGGTTCGCCGTTCCCAGCCAACTGCGGGAGCTGCAGGAAGTGGTGCGCCACTTCCTGCAGCTCCCATTGGCTGGGAACGGAAAACCGCGGCCACTGTGAGCTGAGGGGCTCCATGCCTGCAGACGCTGCAGGTAAACAAAACGTCCCGACCCGCCAGTGGCTTACCCTTGACGGCCAGGAGCCAACGTTTGCCAACCCCTGAAATATAGTGTCGGCTTATGAAAGGGTCATACAGTTTTTGCTTTTTACCTAACCATCTTGGGAGATCGGCTTATAAATGAACGGGCTAATGAACGAGTATATATGGTATCTTTCTGTGAGAAATTCATAGACCTTAGTTCCTCCCACTTAAATGATTCAAGCTCCTTTCCATTCCCTGCCAAAAATTAGAAAAAGCAAGTTGTGTGTGTTTTATTATTATTATTATTATTTTATTTTTATTTTTTTTGGTGTTGGGGTGGGGGACTTTCTTCTTCATGCTTATGCCTCTAAAAGTATTTTCAGTAAATCAAAGAGAAAAAGGATCTTATTATTCTAAGAGTGTAAGCCTGTGAATCCTCTGTGGAGTATTCTTCACTTAAAGTAATAACCATGTTAAATCATAGTTTAGAAATTAAATAGATGTGTTAAGGGTGCCTAACAGCAATAGAAATTCAGCCATGCTGCAGATGTTTAGTATTATTTTATCTGGTTATTCTTTTTACATTTCTGATTATGTTTTAAATGTACACCTTAAAATATGCAGGCCGTACAAAATGCCTGAAGTCAATGTGACTATTCATGTATTCTAAGAGATGTTCACCTTGATCTACAAAGCCTGGGTACTGGCCAACTAAGAGATCACCTCTCCCTCACTGTGCCAATGGAGATCAGTGAGCTACTTCAGCATGATTAATAGATGTAATAGACATGTGTGTACATATACAGAGAGGGGATAAAGTATTAATTGGACACTCAATTCTAATTTGCTTTCTCTAATGGTCTGAAAAAGACAGTTTGCTAATCTTAAAGGCACTGTGTGAAATCTATTTATTTCCTCTTGGTTTTACCTTGGATGTGAGCAGCCAGAACGGTTGCGTTTGTTGGTGTGGTATTTATTTTGGGAGGAATGCTCAAGTCCTCTTTTGGTCATTACGTAGCAAAACTGACAACTATAGCACAGCTCCATTCCCAGAGTTATGGATAGTGGGCACACTTAAAAAGTTCTTTCTGGCTGAAGAGATTACTAGCTCTGATGATATTTCTTACGTTTGCCACTGGAATCAGTAATATCTCTAGGACCTGAAAAGAAATAATTAGGCGTGGCCACTTTGGGTTGCAAATAACCAGACACAGATTAATAAAGCATATAGAGAACTATTACAGGTAAATCAATTCTCCTTATCTCCCTTAAATCTATTTAGAGCGTACTGGTATCCAGATGTTTCATTATTTATATTTTGCTGCATAATGCAGCAAATATTCTTTATGGCTAGTTGCTGCATGGAAGTCTCTACAGAAATAAAATTGCCTGTGACACTAATGATTTATTTACTTGATACTATTTTTAAAATAAATCTCAAAACAAAGCGTCTGACTATGGCACCACATAATTTAAAAAAAGTAAAATGGAATGAAAGGTTATATTTATCTTGGAATATGATAGAAAAATGTCACCATATCTGGGATGACATTTCTAAATACCAATTTGACTGCTTGTATAAAAAGCAGACCCTATTTCTCTAGGGCACAACAGAACAAACAGTCTAGTGAAGGAGATGATCCCTTGCCCAACAGCACTGTTTAAGGGTAGGAATAACAGAACCAGATATGCCCAGTAGTCTCTATGTTTAACCAACAATTCAGAGAGAGACATGAGGTACTCCGAAGTACTACACACATACCTCATTGGTATAGTGGAATCTTGCTACTACACACTTCATTAGTCTACATACAGAAAAATAGAACTCCCCACCTCTTAGCAAATATTTGATAGCAAAATCTATAATAAATATTACTAAGAATAAATTATTTTAGAGGAAATGTACTTGTACATTATGAAGTATTATAAATAATTAAAACTAAACTACAATGGTCAAAGTAAATGATGTGATGCATTATCCTTGCACTTTGGTCCTGAAGTCAATGGAAAGATTGCTCTTGACTTCAGTGGACTTTGGATCAAGCCCTTACATGTTAATCCACAAAACTCATTCATTCTCTGTGGATCTCAGTCTGTGCATATTAGTTAGAATCTACTGTCCCTGCAATGAAGTATGTAATGGTATCTATTAACAGGGCTATTGACTTCACCATAGTGTATCAAAATTAAGGTGAAATAGGTTTTTCTATATCTATCATGCAATATTCAATATTTGAAATAAAAAGCGTGATACTTCTTGTCACCACCATCAAGATCCAGAAACATAGCAATAAGAAAAGTTTCATAGATAAGGTCAGAAAAAATAATACAAAACATTGTGATCATCTAGTCTAATCCCCTATATAAACACAGGCCAGAGGAGTTGCTTCGATCAATTTGTGCCTGAACTAGAGCATAAATTCTAGAAAAAAGAAAAAAATCAATCTCAATTTAGACATTCCCAGTGAAGGAGAACCTACTTCAACCCTTGGTAAATTGTTCCCATAATTAATTCCCTCCCTGTTACACATTTATATCTTTTTTCTAATCTTAATTTATCTAGTTTCTACTTCCAGCCATTAGATCTTGCTATACTATGGTCTGCAAGACTGAAGAGCCCTCTATAATTAAACATTGTTCCCCATGTAGGCACTTACAGACTGTGATCAAGTCACTCCTTAACTCTCTTTGATAAACTAAACAGACTGAGTTCTTTGAAACTCACTATGAAAAACGTTTTCTAATCCTTTAATCATTCTTGTGGCTCTTCTTTGAATTCTTGACACCAGAACTAGATGCAGTATTCCAGCAGCAGTCCCACCAATGCTAAAAACAGAGACAAAAGAACCCTGTTTATGCATTCAAGGAATGCATTAGCCCTTTTGGACACAGCTCTGCACTGGGAGTTCATGTTCAGCTGTTATCCACCCCACGACACCCAAATCTTTTTCAGAGTCATTGCTTCCCAGGACAAAGCCCATCATTCTGTAAGTATGGCCCACATTCCTTGTTCCTAAATGTATACACATTTGTCCATATTAAAACACACATTGTTTGCTTGTGTCCAGTTTACAAAATGATTCAGATTGTATTATATTAGTGACCTGCCTCTTCATTATATAACACTCCCAAAGCTTTGGATTATCTGCAAACTGTATCAGTGATGATTTTATGTTTTCTTCCAGATCATGGACAAAAATGTTAAATAGCATCAGACCAACAACCAATCTCCATGGAATATCACTAAAATCACATGCGCTCAGTGATTATTACAATTCCATTAACATATCTAAAGAGCTCAAAATGTTTATCTTTAAATCAAAGAAAAGCATCCATGTTACCAGTGCTGCACTGGTCACATTTGGTGTCTGAGGAGTCAAAGGCCACTCCTGCCTGCTAATCAACAAAGTGAAATTAAAAAGTTTGAGAGGTCAACAGAGCATCCAAATCTCAGAGGCATTATTCAGTAATGGCAGGAATGCTAAAAACAGGCAAAGATAAGGATTTGTTTTTTAATGGTTTTAGTTAGATAAAAATGAGGTACAATAAGGATAGAAGATCTTAGTATACTTATTTTAAGTTTTTTTCCACATTAGAATTAATGTGCTCATGTTAATTAAAAGAACACATCACAAACAGACTCCCTCTGCTACTTAAATACCCTAAAAGCAGCAAAGAATCCTGTGGCACCGTATAGACTAACCGACGTTTTGCAGCATGAGCTTTCGTGGGTGAATACCCACTTCTTCGGATGCAAGTAGCAAAACGTCTGTTAGTCTATACGGTGCCACAGGATTCTTTGCTGCTTTTAGGGTATTTAAGTAGCAGAGGGAGTCTGTTTGTGATGTGTTCTTTTAATTAACATGAGCACATTAATTCTAATGTGGAAAAAAACTTAAAATAAGTATACTAAGATCTTCTATCCTTATTGTACCTCATTTTTATCTAACTAAAACCATTAAAAAACAAATCCTTATCTTTGCCTGTTTTTAGCATTCCTGCCATTACTGAATAATGCCTCTGAGATTTGGATGCTCTGTTGACCTCTCAAACTTTTTAATTTCACTTTGTTGATTAGCAGGCAGGAGTGGCCTTTGACTCCTCAGACACCAAATGTGACCAGTGCAGCACTGGTAACATGGATGCTTTTCTTTGATTTAAAGATAAACATTTTGAGCTCTTTAGATATGTTAATGGAATTGTAATAATCACTGAGCGCATGTGATTTTAGTGATATTCCATGGAGATTGGTTGTTGGTCTGATGCTATTTAACAGTACTACTTGCATCCGAAGAAGTGGGTATTCACCCACGAAAGCTCATGCTGCAAAACGTCTGTTAGTCTATACGGTGCCACAGGATTCTTTGCTGCTTTTACAGATCCAGACTAACACGGCTACCCCTCTGATACTTAAATACCCTAGTGATGTTTAAAGTGATAGCATGAAACATTTTAACTCTCGCCACTAGCATGAGTTCAGAACTTTCCTCTAGAATAAAGATACCAAGGAGCTTTGCAGATGTAACTTTTTTTTTCTAGCAACTTCTCATTTTAACTGTGGAGTGCTTAGACCTCTGCTCTAAGCTATGTAGGGGCTAGGGCCAGCACAGAACCAACCCCCAGACCACCGAGTCTTTGCTACTTTTCTTGCACCCAAAGTTGAGGTCCCTAGCAAAATCTGGGTGCCATTATCTGGGCCTAGCTGTTTGAAATACTTGATGAATACCACACACATTGCCGTATTTGTAGTATTTTCTAACAAGTTACAATATATGAACAGGAAAAGGTATATTTGGAATACTATCTGTACAAAACAATACTGTTATGGTATTACTGACTTCTTGTTAAGTATCAGAGGGGTAGCTGTGTTAGTCTGGATCTGTAAAATGCGACAAAAAGTCCTGTGGCACCTTATAGACTAACAGGCGTATTGGAGCATAAGCTTTCGTGGGTGAATACCCACTTCGTCATATTCACCCACGAAAGCTTATGCTCCAATACGTCTGTTAGTCTATAAGGTGCCACAGGACTCTTTGTGATTTCTTGTTTTAATTGATAATAAATGTATAAGAGGTCCATGATAGTCTCTTCTCGCATCTCAGCTCTGTTACCATGCGAAAGCCAGGTGCAAGTGTGAAACATTCAGATGTTTAACCTTCTGTTTGCTCACAGTTGCTTACACATACTCCCTTGGAGCCCCACCAAAGCTGTGGGTACTCTGAGCATATTCATTCCACCCTGTGCAGACAACATAGCAGGAAAGCAAGGACCACAGGTTAGCAAAGGAATTTCTTAACTAGGACATTACTCTTAAAGCAATTGAGAGTTACAGATCTTTGATGAGCTCTCACCCAGTCTGCTCTCACAGCTCCTGTGACTCTAAGGTTTGTTGGGGCTCTATGCTGAGCAGAGTCCCTCCTGCTCTTTCTCTCCCCTACAAGTCCTTACATGTGACAATAGCCGGCTCCCCTGCATATGACACAGAGCAGGACCTTGCTTTTAAATAGGGTCCCTGTCTCTGTGCAATGTGCTTGACTGTGAAATTTCACATCCACCACTCATGATTGCCCCTGCCCTTTGCAGGCTCTTGTATAGAAAGACAATTGTTTCATGGGGGCAGGCCATTAATTGAGAGTCAATCAAAGCTGATAACCCCATATTGATGTCTCAATGGCTCTTGGTGATAGTCCTTCAATGAGGTGTCAAATGCCTTTCCAAGGGTAGCTGTCTGGAATGTGACATAACAGGTTGCCCTGAGCAAGTCCAAACTAGTGTAGCCTCAGTTCAAATATTTCAAACAGGTACAAAAAGGACTTTGTAATTTGGTACAGTCATACCCCACTTATTATTAGCAGAATTTTCTCCCAGAATGTGTATGTGTGTGTGTGGTTTTTTTCCTTCTACCACCATCTTTGCATAAGTGTTATTTTTCTTCAATATCAAGTTCAATTTACATTATCCTCAGGTCGCATCTGGCTTGATTAAATTATTTCACAAAACTTAAATGTACTTTTACAAGGGACTGTACATTCCTCTGAGTACAATTGGAGGCAAGTCACAAACCTGTTCTGAAAGGAAAAGAAAACACAGCACATATTCTAACACTAAAAGGATGCTCTTACCACTAGGGTTATATGCAAGGTCAAGCACCAACTGAGCTGCTCAAGGCCATGAAGGTAAAACGTTATTGTCTGCGTTAAGAAGAAAAACAATCTCCAGCTCTGCAAGGAGAATTAATGGGATATGAAGCATTTCTATTTATTGTTCCTCATAACGCTAGTTTTCACAACTTGTGTTTGATTGGCATGTGACCTTCAGCATTCTAAAACGCAAACCTCTATGCTTCAGGCACATAAGTCTGATTTGTTCATATCAAATTTAATATAGGAATACAGTGGTGCATTCCATGTAACATGTTTTGAAGGCTGAATCACTAGTTCAATTAAACTGACTTATCTGCATTTAGAAGCCAGTAAGCATTACATATATTGTGAAGTGTCTCCTTGCAAACCTCTCGAGAGCTGACACCATAATCTGGATCACCTGTAATAGATCCCTTGTAAATAAATTATAAGATGGGTTTCCTGATCTGTACCGTTTCAGAAACAGTAAGCAACTGCAAAGTTATGGGTACCAATATAAGTAATAAGCGAAACAGTGAAACACTAATTTGGAATTTTAAGAAGTCTAAGTTCCCTGGCTTTATATTTTAATCCACCACTTGTCATGGTTTTGTAGATGTTCAAAGCTACCTTCCCCACCCCCTAGCCCCCCGCAAAATGTAATCATGATGGAGTATCAGACCATGCCATATTAATTCTATAAATATTTTCTTCCACTTCACATGACATACACTGTTCATCCAAATGCTATAAGCAGTTAGGCTTCTAATAATCTCCAATACATCTTTTCTCTGTATGTGGGTCTCAGCAATACGATTTCCAGTCATCAAATGAAGCAAACAAAAAACATTCTGTGAAAAGTAAAATAATGTCAGTGGTTGTAAAGGCAGTGAGTTTCTCACGTAATGCTTTGGGAGAAAAAATAGATGGATGGAGTTAAAGACAATTTTGGTAAAAAGAGATTTATTTTTTTTCAAAATTTGATCATCTCATTTTCCTCTCTCCTAACTTAACTGCTTTTTCCCTTGTGTCTCCTCTCCCCTAGCACTTCCCTTTTCAACACCCTGAGGTGACCTGTAAGTAGAGTGACCAGACATCCCGATAAAATCGGGACCGTCCCGATATTTAGGTGTTTGTCCCGCGTCCCGACCGATCTTTGTCCCGACATTTCGCTCCGCTGGCAGCACGGCTTTTTTTTTTGTTGCTCCGCTGGCGGACCCCCCCGTCCCATGTGTCCCGATATTTTCTTCCTCTCATCTGGTCACCCTACCTGTAAGGACCATTGACATTTTATTTAACTATCTGGAATCTGTGGCAGAGTCAAAGAGGTCTGCAAAAAGGAAACTAAGGGTACGTCTACAATTAGAAACTAAGGGTACCCTGCAATTAGACACCCGCAGCTGGCCCATGCCAGCTGACTCAAGCTCACAGGGCTCAGGCTAAGGGGCTTTTTAACTGGGGTGTAGATGTTCAGGCTCACGCTGCAGCCCAAGCCTGAACATCTACACTGCAATTAAACAGCCCCTTAGCCTCAGGCACGCAAGCCTGAGTCAGTTTGCATGAGCCAAATGGGGTGTCTAATTGCAGTGTAGACATACCGTAAGTAATCACAGCATCAGTGATTCACTCATCTGAAGCCGTAGTAATTGGATACCGTTATCTAGGTTTGTTAACAATTAAAACTCAGATGCAATAAATGAACACTTACAGTACTTCTACTGTACTCACAGAATCACAAGAATGTAGGGCTGGAAGGGAACTTGAGAGGTCATCTACTTTATCCCCCCCCACACACACAAGTATACTTGGCCCATCCCTGACAGGTATTTGTCCAACCTGTTCTTAAAAACCTCCAATGACAGGGATTCCACAGCCTTCCTTGCAAGCCTATTCCAGTGCTTAACTATCCTTATAGTTAGGAAAGTTTTTTCCTAATATCCAACCGAAATCTACCTTGCTGCAGAAAAATAAAACAAAAACAAAAACTTTTTATCCTACCTTCCGGGGACATGGAGAACAACTGATCGCCATTCACTTTATAATAGCCCTTAACACATCTCCCCTCCCCCCCACCCCAGTCTTGTTTTCTCAGGACTAAACATGCCCAGTTTTGGTGTTTTTAAACTTTTCTTTATAAGTCATGGCTTCTAAATCTTTTAGCATATTTTTTGGCTTCCTCTGGACACTCTCCAATTTGCCCACCTCTTTCTTAAAGTGTGGCACCGAAAACTGAACACAATACTCCAGCTGAGGCCTCATCAGTGTTAAGCAGAGCAGAAAAATTACCTCCTGTGCCAACCCACATTCAGAAACAAAACAATGAGGGTGCACAAGTCTAACTCCAGATAGCAAAGTACAGTTAAGAAAATGTTAGTTGAACTGAATAAATCCACCAGATTTATTTTACATTTTACATCTGTTTAATGATACAATATAGGTTCTTTCCCCTCTGCATAGTGTGCTAACTGCACAGAATATGAAACCAGCTGGTTTTGGGGTCACCTCAGGCAGATTTGATTCACATGGGTTCATAGCACTGAGGCTATCTTGGAAACCCTAATCCCCAAGAAAGCCTAGTGTCACGTGACATTTCTGTAATTTCACCACCTCCTTTCCCAAGCAGCTCCCTACCCCAAACACCCCAGTCCCTACAACGTTGTCTTCTGGGAAGAAGCACTGTGGTTTTCTATTGTCCCTCCCTCCCAGATGCCCTCAATGGAATAAGAGGTCAATGGCTTAGTTAATTTATTACAAAATTACACCCTGCCTTCTACCAGCATCACATTGACCTTTCTTCACCCAGATATGATTTTCTTACAGGCAGTGGTCTTCCCAGCCAACCGGGTATATTTATTGGATGGTATATTTTAATATGACCAAAATTCAGTGTTGGTCTATCCTAATTATGGATAGAAGGTGAATTGTTTCTGAGCCTAAAGCAGGGGAAAAAAATCTGAACTCCTCATACCCACAATACTAGTAAATATACAACAAAGGTGCGTCTCTACATTTTTTAGGCTTACATATACATTTTCCTTAACTTAGAGAAAGCTGTGCACAAACAATTACTGTTATAACTTTAGAATGAACAAGCAGTTAAGTAAACGCCCTATCCAACAGCACAGTCACAAATGTAATAATGACAAAAGGACACTGCTATATGAGCACATAACTCTGGTCCTGCCTCATAGATAAACAAGGACAAATTGCCTACCTGCTGTTCTACAAGAGTTTCCACAACATTTATGACAAATACCTTGAGGTTACATTGTATTAGCATGCTTCAGTAAACCACGCTATTAAAAACAGTTACAATCCATTATCTACTAAGAATCAACAGCTGTACTATAAACCATTCTGAAGGCATGCATAACATATTCACAGCGTGGAAACTATGCACTGGCCTTTTACATTTTGTGGTATGGTTTTGTCCTAGGATTATCAGAGTAAGGCATGTCATTTATATTGTATAAAACATGTGAAGTGTATAACATTTCACAATGCTTATATTTACTGCTATGACTCAACTGAAATGAAGCTAACAAAAGCAGCAATCAGTTCAGGCTTATTTTAGGTAAATTAGGTCACAGACATTTTCTCCCAGACTTCAGAACAAAAAAAGGATGAACTCCAAGAAGTATACACCAAGAAATATATTTAATTCTAAGGCATTAAAAAAGAGAGTGTCAAGATTAATAAAGTTCAATGCAATGGAAGCATATATCCCATAGATAAGACAATTGGCTAGTTCAACCAAGACCATATCCTATAAATCTTACTGGGGCAAAAGTCCTGGAACATTTTACTCTACACTATTCAAGGTTGCACAGACTATGATACTGTTCAACTTTTTATTTTTATTTTTTTAAACTTTGTATAGCTCACCAAGTGACTTTGATTTTTCACAATTTATTGTTCAAACCAGTCACACATCCCCTTCTTAGCCTAGCCCTGCTTTCCCTTTCCAAGGATAGTGGACCAATAATTAATTTCTGGCAAGTACAAAATCTTAACTGAAAACATGGAACATGAACATTACAATTGCTGTAAACCTCTATGTGCCCTATGAAGTCAATGGGAGCTTTACCTCAGTAAGGATTTGTCTTTAGTGCTGCCATATTACTGCATATACTATTTTTAGTTGTAATACCATAGTTCAATTTCTGATTAATCTCTCACAGTGCAGCATATTTTATACTGTGTATTAAAACACTGTCACCACACCTTAACTATTATTTGAATATTTTAGATACCCAGAAGAGGGTAAAGGATATGTATAACCTGGAAAATAAATCAAACTAGAGTTACTTGACTTCAGATCTCATGGGTAATGAGTATAAAATGGCTTACTTTATAAATGGACTGATAATATACACTTGAAACGGCATTAAATATAGTGATGAAATAGGGGCATACTCATTGTGAATCATTCAAATTGCCATTTTGTTTAAAAGATATTCTCTCCAGGTTCAATTCACTAATTGGCATGGGTCCTTCTGTTATGCTGTGTATATATCTTACATCAATTACACTAGCTTATTGGATATCATTAAAGCACTTAACAGCCACCTTAACTTACCTTAGCTCAGATCCCTCAATTCTGGAAGAGGCCCTGGTATATATGGTAGAGAGCTGGACACAAGGACGATTAAATCCTAGCGTTAGAGGTGTTCTTTCATTCTTTGTGTGTACACAAGCAGGTCAGACACTCAAACTTAGTTTTTGTTCATTTTATCCTTTTTCACTTAATCACCTATTGTGCGATATGTAAGTACCATACAACAGCCAAATCATTGTAAACAATACTAAAAAAGAACCGGGAACTAGAGGAAATGTTATTTCTGCAGTATATATTTTTTAAAAGCACAAAACTAAGCAGTCCACCCTACTGACAAAGGTACATACGAGGTGTAAATAAAATAAACAAATAATAGATATAAAAGCAATGAAAAGGGACCCAAAATCCACGACATAAACCAGATGAAACAAATACGATTTGTGAGCTCTAAATACAACCAACAAGGGACTCCAGCAGACCTCCTCTGGGAGGATGTCTATAACCAAGACAGGCCCCAGTCCATTCTTCAGTGAAGGTAGAGAATAAGAGCAGATCACTCATTGCTGACAGTAAACACCAGGAAGGGACATAAGTTAACAGAGAAGAGATCACTGAAGTACCTGAATCAGGTGCTTCTAGTTCAAAAATAAATACAGAATGAGCAATGTGTTCAAAACTTCAGTAAAACCATTATGAAAAGAGAACTGCCCAACAAGAAATGGAAAGGAACAGAAGGAAAGGGAATGGAGTAAGATTGTTATCTGCTGGTCAGGTAGTTTGAACCAGCTAAACACCAAGATTTATTCTGTGAACAATCTTATGTTAATTCAAGAAAACAATAAAATTTACAAGAGAGGCAAAATTCATCACATAAATGATCATTTGTTATTCGCCCCTCTTTAACGAGTACCACCAAAATCCACAAAGCAAACAAGGCTCACAAATACCACATGGAAAGATTTTTTTTTAAATTCCCAGTAAGAAAGACTCCGTTTTACATGTTGAAGAAGTACTGATTCCTCGTTTGTATAATTGATTTAATTAGTAAGAACACCAGCAGCATCTTTTGTCCTCTAGTGTGTAGAGTTCAGAAAGCTTTCCAAGAGGAAGTACTCAGGTCAGTAAATATTGTAGGCACTGTGCGATTTATGGGCACTAACAGCTAAGTTTACCAGAACTCAGTGGAAAGTTATGAACACAGTGTGCTTTAGGAGTGGAAATTTTCTATCTTCGGAGTGGGACAGACAGAATACAGTCTCTGCAGTCCATGGTCCTAACTACATAGAAGAAGTTTGCCCTAATATAACTACCTAAGTGTGAAAACCCCTAAAGTATATCAGTCTGAAGCAGGACTTTAACCATTAAGCTGCTGTAGGAAAGGCCCTTGAGTTTATATTTGGAGTGGAAATGACCACACCTCAGTAGGTGTCTGATTACATCAGTCCTGGTGAGGGCTGATGTAATCAGAGGGACAAAGTCATGAGCAGCATCAACACCAGACATACTAGCTATTGCCAGTGATGGGAGGTTTCCACTGTCACTTCCATAAGTGCTAGTTGCCATGCTGTGCAGAGGTTTAGGATGCAGGTTTGGCTAATGCCTCACAGGAGATGAGGGTGAGACCACAAGCATGAGGAATACTCAAACAGAAAGGGGCTCTGTGCCAGGAGCAAGAACCATGCCAGGCAGTATCAGACCTGGTCCCCCAGATCAGGGCAATCAACCCAGTCACCACACTGCCCTGATGGAGCAGTGATGGACCGAGGGTAATAAACAACTAGACTAGCACAGCAAGGGAGAGAGTCATCAGGAAAACTCCACCCACAGGTGTGTGAGAGCAGTCTGGACTCACTCCCAGCAGAGCATTTGGCTGGAGTGAAGCCAGCCAAGCTTACATCCAATAGCTGCTGCCATCACCAATTCAAGTCCCACAGGGCAGCAATGGCCCACAACCTGAGGCAGTCAGGATTCCCCACCAGGGTTCTGCCAGATCCATGGTGCTCAGCCCAGTCCTCCCTAGGAATTCCTAATCCCCACTGCCCCAAGTCCCACAGGGTCCATGGGAAAGAGAGGCAGCCCTTATCTTGTCCCAGGGACCTGGCCCCTGAGCCACTCCAGATGGGGCACCATGACAGTGAATTGCTCCAAGGTAAAGTTATCCAAGCATGATCCCACCAGCTTGCATAGCTGCTGCCCACCTGCAGCAGCAACAATTGCAGAATGCAGAGCCTAGGGAGGCTGCCATGCTGCAGCCCCATCTGGGCAGGCAACTGAGGAAGGTTGGGTGACTGTTGGAAACCAGCAAACTGGACATTATCATGGCTCCCAATCTCGTGTCAACTCCCATGAGACCTTATGGCTCCAATCATGGGCTGAATCCTGCGATACCTCAAGGATACCCAGGAAATCCTGTGGGGGCCATAAATCTCACAGGACTCACCTTCTCTTGTTATCACTCACTAGGCTTGGGGCCCTACTTTAATATCTTCACATTTCAAGAGCAACATTTGTACCATATCTTTGGAACCAGTAATATGCTACAACTGAGCTGTTAGCTTTGATATTTTTCTGAACAACATTGTAAAAGAGTCCAGTATTTGGCCACATTATCTATGTACTAGAAAAGAGAAAAGGATTGCCTTTGATCCATAGCCATACTCTATTGTAGTACAGCCTTCTAAAGCATTTTATAACTTATTGAACCTTGCTATTCCCTCCAAAGCAGGATTTTTTCTCCACTGCTGCTGTTCCTTATGTTTATTATAATTTAGTCATTGAAATTAGAGAAGCTCTCAGGGACATTAAAGTAATGAAAGGCCATATTCTGCCACCGTTACAGGAGAAATGGGACTACTCATGAATTAAGGTACATTAGTAAGACTGTCAAGTTCTGACCCAGACCTAGCAGGGAAGTATTCACATTTATATTTTGCCTTTACAGTGTGTGCAGTTAAACTTTGTATCTGAAAGAGGAGATAATTCCTAGCACACATACCTGAAGTTATACCCAGACAGTAGAAACAATACACAATAGGGAAAAAACAAACAACAAATCTAACCAACACCCCCTCCCATATTTCCTGCAAGCACAGCTGAAATAATAATTCAAAATTTGATGGAATGTCATTTGGATCACCCCCCAGACAGGGATCTGGGGGCCCAGAAAGCCTAGGACATGTCAATTGTGTGGGGTGCTAGTTTTGGAAAGAAACACGGAGAAAGTGAAGCATGAACAAGTGAAGCCAAGTAGAAAGGGGCAGAGCAATAGTTGATCAGATAGCATGAATTTATCAGCTGCAGTTGTGCTGGCTGACCTAGAGGAGAAACTGCAGCTGCAGACTTTAGCAAGAAGGGGAAATCAAGAAGTTTGCCTAACAGGAGGAGAAAAAGTGATCAGAGAATGTTCTGTGGAATTGGGGTTGCAATGGGATGAGAGGTATTCAGTTCTTTCTTTTTTAAATGATTTCTGGCAGGATGGAAAGTTTAATAATACAGACACATGCTCAATGTTAGACTACATGGGCTTGACTTTGAGAAGTGCTGAGCATCCACAGTTCCCCAGGACTTCAAGGAAAGTTATCAATGCTGATCTCTTCTGTTAATCAGGTCCTGTGTATGTTCTCTGGGGTTTGAATCAACCCCTCCCATCCAGATAAAGATGGCACAACAGAAACATTCAGGTATCTACTCATTGCTTTGCTCACTGTCCAAGTTCGATTGTGAATGCGTGAGAATTTGTTTCTCGTGTCATTCATAGTGCTTTTATCGCTGAGAAAACAGACTTTTAGTTGAGTTTTGGGGTCCCTGCAAGTCTATTTAAACCAGAAAGACTTATCTAAAACCTTTAAGGTCCCACCAGTTATAACTAGTTTGATTTATTTGCATGCTCTGCAGAAAGCTATCCAAGAATATTCTTAGTTACGGGTCATCTCACATCTTAAGGCATGTTGAGTAATGTTTTAGTTGTGTGCTTGGGGGAAGTGGGTCTATTCAGAGTACTTAGTATTGTTATTTAACATATACAGTGTGGCAGTGCTGAGAAACCCAAATGAGGATCCAGAGCCCACTGGACAAGGCCTGGCACAAACATATATGATGATCCAGTCCTTGCCCCAAATTACTTAGAATTTAATAGTATTACTACTACTTATATTCCTAGGTGCACAGAAGTTGGTAGGCATTTTCCAAATATAAGAAGGTGGCATGCTTCAGTAGTAGGAAGCATGCCACCTTCTTATATTTGGAAAATGCCTACCTACTTCTGTGCACGTAGGAATACACATTTACAATCTAAGACACTGCCCTGTAAAGTCTTGCACATGTACATACATTTAACTAACAGGAGTCAAGAGGATAACTGAAATAACTTTTGGTTCTTGGAACAGTTTTATCAGAAACAGCCATTACTTCTATTTTAGAGAACTTTTTTGTACTTCATTATTTATCCCTCCTTTACCCTACAGTATTACTTTACAGTTAGTTACAGTAATAGAACAGCTTATTATGAATCATTTGTAAACATTATAAACTGACATGTAGTGAAGTGAAATGATGTAAAACATACAAGCTTATTTTCCCTCTAAATCTCTTTCTAATGACCTTCCACTAACTCTAAATAATCAACCATATTAAACTAAAAAAATGTCCATACAGAGATTAGTCACAATAAAGGAATATCAATATCATAAGCTTCTTAAAACAGTGTGAGACTGAAATTGATGACACAGTTACCTTTCATTTTAGATATTGTTATTAGACCCCAAATGTCTGTTTTGCTGTATGCAATCAAAGATAATCATAGAATCATAGACATACAGGGCTGGAAGAGACCTTGAGAGGCCATCTAGTCTAGTCCTGTGTGCTGAGGCAGGACCAAGTAAACCTAGACCATACCTGACAGATGTTTGCCAACCTGTTCTTAGAAATCTCCAGTGATAGGAATTCCACAATCTCCCTTGGAAGCCTATTCCAGTGTTTATCTTTCCTTTTAGTTAGAAAGCTTTTCCTAATATCTAACCTATGTAGAAGAAGACCCTGAGACATAAACTCTTGGTATCAGAGGCCCGGTATGAGGCCTGAGGCCTGAACTGAAGTAATGTCAAGACATTGTTAAGCAAAGCTGGGCTGTGAACCAGAGGCAGGTCCCGCTCACAGAAGTTGGCAAGAAAAGGGCTGCTAGAAGCATGTATTAATATATAAACACTAATAAGATGAACATGTGCCAGATCAGTACCTGAACAGCTGGGTACGAACACATCCCACACAGATAACAAGGAACAGGCAGACCCAGCCTAAAGACAGTATAAAAGGACAATATGATGGATAGACAATATGATGGATAGACAATATGAAAGAACAATATGATAGATAGACATTATGATGGATAGAGAGTCTGATGGATAGATTTGTTCGAACCAACCTGTGAGAAAGCAACCAATCAACCCGTGAAAAAGGCAACCCCCAGGGGCTATACCTGAGTACGTTCAATGATGCATAACCTGTTTGTATCTGTGTATAAGAATGCATCCCTGAGTGGACGTCTTTGTCTGGCCTAGGGGGCAGTGAAAAGTCCTGCCACTGACTGAGCTGGATCCATTGTCAGGGGGAACATATTTGTAGTACCGTATGTCCTGTAGAGTCTATAGGAAACTATTACTGTGCTTCGTTTGACAATAAACCTGGCCGGGTGCCTTCGTACCTTATTAGAGTCTGTGGTCATTGGGGGTTCTCTCAGGGTCTGCTGTGTCAGCGATCTGCGCAGAGCCGGGACAGCACACAGAGGGAACATGCACACAGCCGACTGATATCAACATTGAATAGAGCAGAGCACCACATCGGTGGCCATCTGACAACATTGGTGACCCTGACCGCTGATCTGGTGAGTAAGCAAGCTGTCCGCTGTAGGAATCGCGATCTAACATGACAGAAAACCACGAGCTAGGGAACCCCCTTATCCCCTCCCTTTACATCCCCACAATGTTTGATAACTCATGGACCCGCTGGATTGCCAGTAAAGGGGGTCCATATGAATTTTTTTTAAAAAGTGGGGTAACATGGACTGGCATATGTAGAGCGATGGTAGAAACCGAGGCTCTAAAAAATAATAATAAAAGTAAAAAAGCAAGAATTTTGCAACTAATGTCTCTGGCAGTGAGATGGCTCAAACAGCATGCCACCATACTGGCTGGACAGGTATTGGAAATAAATGGGGAAGTAGACGAGGCAACCCGGGCAGTCAAGCACTGGAAAGCCCAAGCTTTTTTAGCAGGGCAGCAGGCGGTCCAGACTCACGATATGCTCGAGCAACTAAAGCAGGAGAATAAAACATTGGAAACAGCTACAAAAAATACATGTGCCATCCCCCGTTATAAATATTGGTGCTAAACAGCAGGCTTCAGGTAGCTACCCTGTGCCTGAAGAATGGGGACAGAAATGGAAAAAGGTGGCCCTAGCAAAATTAAAAGATGAAACAGGGTCCACTGCATTACAACCACTACCTTATAATAAAAGCCAGGTTCCGGTTAAACTTAAACTGAGACCTAGACTGGTGCCTGTAAGAACGGGACAAGTAAGTGCACAGATGGAAAAAGTATCACACAATACTTTCACTGAATTTGAATTGGTAAATCAAATGAAGGAAAATATGGAACAGTTCACAGAGCACATTAGGAGACAGGAGCTGCGACTCGACCGCAGGGGAGTGAATAAAAAGAAATTTCAAAGTAAAAAAATGAAATTAAGCAGGTTAACACCTAGAATTGATGCATTAATACATGGAGTTGACCAAAAGCAGTTAACTGCAGCAAAAAAGGGCATTCCCACCATCCATTTGGCATGCAGACAAAAGCAACAGACACTGGGGGAACAAATTCAGGTTTTACAAGAGCAGGTAACTACCCCCACTCTCCTCTCAAAGCCAGGATAAAAACCAGGGGTGCAGTTCCCAACTGTGCAGGTTCCCAACTGCTTTGACCCACAGAACCACACTCCGCGCTCATATCTAAAAATAGAACTTTCTTTCTCAAATATTTTTACATACCAGTTAAATTTTTTCCTTTATATGCTTTCTCAGTTTGCTAAACTCACGCTGCTGCTGCCCGTACTTTCAAATACCTTGATAGAGTTAATCTCTCTTGGCTCAGGTCTCGCTACCTTCCTAGGTTGCTCTTTACCACCCCCCCCCACCCATTTTCCCCCCACCTCTCCTCACTTTGGCACTCTCTCTTTGTTTTAAAAGTTAAAAGTTATAGTTTTTATAGAAACCTCCAAAAGATAAAGCAATTGAAAACAGAACAAAACAAGAAACAAAAGGAAAACAAGGTAAAAACTTTACTTTAAATAAATCCAGTAAATTAATTATTTTAACCCTTCAGGAATGCAACAGCTGGAATTATTCCTAACTTTCTTGAAGATATGGTTGCCAAACAAGAGAAATGCACACGCTGCTTCTAATCCTAAGCACTCACTAATATTTGAAACATGGGCTTTTCTAATTTCCATATATCAGAGTTTTAAAATAATGTTAAATATAAAGTAATGCAAAATTCCTTTTTACCAAATTAATACAATACATTTGGCAAATATTAATATATTGTTATCGATTTTTGTTAAAATTTTTAAATAAGATAACTTGTTTATTCAAATGTTTAACCCTTTTTATTTTTTATTTTTGTTTGCCTTATTTTGTATAGTTATGAATAGAATTCTGGCATCATTCGTTTTTAATTGTAAGTTTGTCCTATATGTCCTGTGTGTTGTCCTGTGTTGTATGTTGTGTGTGTCACACGACAATATTTTATTATTTTTATTTTGTTGCAACAAAAGTCAATTTTATACCCTTTTAAAAATATAAGTATATGTGGTACTACACTATTTTAAGATCACGGTTGGGGTATAATCATAGTATTATTAGCACCAATTCTTTATGCAAAGTTCAAAAAGGTTTCAGTTACAAATATACAGTATGTACATATATTTCTGCCTCAACAAATAATGCAATCGCAAACAAAAATAATTATCTTTTATCAATCACAGTTTTGTTTTGTTGTTTAAGTTTAAGTTTTAACATTGAATAGAGCAGAGCACCACACCGGTGGCCATCTGACGACAACCTATATCTATCTTGTTGCAGATTAAAAAATTCCTTCTTGTCCTATTTTCCATGGACATTGGAACAATTGATCACCATCCTCTTTATAATAGCCCTTAGGACATCCTTCTTTTCTCAGTTTTGTTTTCTCAAGACTAAACATGCCCAATTTTTTAACCTTTCCTCACAGGTCATGTTTTCTAAACCTTTTGTCAATTTTCTGGAGGTCCTCGACTCTCTCCAATTTGTCTACATTTTTCCTAAAGTGTGGTGCCCAGAACTCTACACTGTCCTGCAGCTGAGGCCTCAGCAGCGCCACATAGAGTGTGAACAACTACCTCCCATGTCTTACATACAATACTCCTGTTAATACACAGAATGGTATTTGCCTTTTTCACAACCGTATCACATTGTGGGATCATATTGAATTTGGGGTCCACTGCAACTCCCAGATCCTTTTCTGCAGTACTACTCCTTAGCCAGTTATTCCCCATTTTGTAGTAGTGCTTTTGATTTTTCCTTCTTAACTACAGTGCTTTGCACTTGTCTTTATTGAATAGTAGACCTGGTTGATTTCAGACCAGTTCTCCCATTTGTCAAGGTACTTTTGAATTCTAATCCTGTCCTCTAAATTGCTAGCAACCCCTCCCAGATTGGTGTCATCTGCAAGTTTTATAAGCATACTCTCTACTCCATTATCCAAGTCATTAATGGGAATATTGACTAGTACCAGACCCAGGACAAACCTCTGTGGTATGCCACTAGATAAGTCCCCCCATTTTGACAATAACCATTGATAATTGCTCTTTCACCCAATTGTGCACCTGCCTTATAATAATTTAATCTAGACCACTTTTCTCTAGTTTTCTTATCAGAATGTCATGTGGGACTGTGTCAAAAGCCTTACTAAAAACCAGATATATCACACCTACAGATTTCTTCCTATCCAGTCAGGCAGTATCCTTGTCAAAGAAGAAAAATAGCTTGGTTTGGCATGATTTGTTCTTGACAAATCTATGCTGGCTATTCCTCATAACCCTATTATCCTCTAGGTGCTTACAAATGAATTCTTTCATAATTTATTTCAGTATGTTTCCAAGTATCAAAGTTAGGCTGATTGACCTATAATTCCCCAGGTCCTCTTTGTTCCCCTTTTTAAAGATAATGGCATAATGCTAATCAATAATTATTTATGCCTGATACAAAGAAGTACTGTGGATGTAGTATAGTTTAATGATGATATATTAAAATATTTATACTGTAACTGGTTACATTTAGAATTTGGTTACATATGAAAAATTATAGGGGATGATGGAAGGTTTGCCCTCTCCTAGTTTTTTGCATGACTACAGGAGGTAAAATAGATTAAAAAACAAACAAGCAAACACACACACACCCCACCACCTCATTTTCTAACTCAAGGTTGTTTGCAGGACTGGACCTTGGGTGAATATTTTGATAGTGTTCATTTTGATACCATATTTTCCCCATCATTCCTCAGAGTTGCTTGGAATTAAATTGCTGTGTGGGTAATTCATCATTAGGTAGTGGGTGTTTAGATTCCAGTTCATCTTTATGAATCATGGCTATTCAGTAGTGCAATCTCCGAAAACATGAATCATCTCAATAAGATGAAAATGACCTTCTATTGAAACCTTGCTGTGAAGAACATGAATTTAGAAATGTTTCACAATTATATGATGAGATTCATTGATATTCAAAACTATGGAAGAAGAGAGGGATGGATAATATCAATGAAAGGAAAAAGCAATATGTTAGCAAAACAGCTTGCACAACATAAACTCAGTTTTTTGTCACCTCCGAATTTTAAGAGTTAAATAAAAATAATATTTTGTAATTTTTTCAGCTACCAGTCAACACTGCTCAGTTGCCATGGTCACTACATCTCCTTTAAAAAAATCTGGTTAACATGAAAAAAAAAAAAAATCAACCCAACATAACTGGTACAAAATACCTAAAAGATGTCCAACCAATCAGCACATTTGCCAGAACATTCCCAAGACATTTTAAAAATAATAATAGATGTTTTTATCATATGTTGATATCTATAAACAGCCTGATCCATTGTTTTTTGAAGAATTCAAGACTGGGAGAAGCATAGTCTAGTGGCTTAAGCATAGGTTCAGGAAATCAAATTCATTAACCTTAATTCCAGCACTTCCTGTTGCCTTGGGCAAGTAGTTTACTCTTTGCTTTAGTTCCCCAGTCTGTAAAATAGGGATAATACACACTGCTCACAGGTGTGTTGTAAGAGTTAGAGAATACAAATACGGCATTATATTTACATTAAAAGTGAAATGTGGTTCACAAAGGTTAAATGAAGTATTTTAGAATTACAATTATTTAATTCATTTTTTCCTGTTTAAAAAACTGGGAGATGCTGCAATGCATTTTTTCTTATATTCACTATGGAGCCAGTTCATATTAAAATGGCATCTTGTTTAGAGTTCAGATGAGATAACTGTGTAAGGTTTATGTGTCATAACAGCAGATTTACTTCAAAGAAAAACACAGAAGTAGTGATACAGTATTCTGAAAAGTGACTGACGTGCCCTTATGGGTTTCTATGTTTTTTATGTTTGACTTCCAGATTATATTTTCTCAGTTTGCAGGGATTATTTGTATTACCTTAACAACTAGGAACCGTACTCATGGACCAGGACCCCACTGTGCTAGGCACTCTACAAACACAGAACAAAGATAGTGCCTAGGAAGCAGATTCTATAACTGTTAGCTAAAAAAACTTCATTTAGCATTTGACAGGCAAACTATGTTCCATATACCTTTGGAACATCATCAATAACACTGATTCTGCAAGTGAAATTTGTTAAACAGTTCTGTTGAGTGTTCGTTGGCTGGAGAAGACTCCGGCTCATTCTTACATAGGTCTGTGAACTCTGCATTGCTAAAAGGAATGCGTTCTCTCTTATATTATTCATTAAGGTAAGCAGATAGGATTGAATACGCACAGAAGCATATTTCTGATTAAGATGTGTGATGGGGTGTCCATCACACACAAGACTAGAAGGGGGTAAGGTGGCCAGGTGGGCCAATTTACTCTTTATGTTGCACCAGGAGGAGGATCCAGGGAGCAGGGATTGATTAAATGAGGCTCAGCTGAACAGGAAGAGGAGTGGCCTGTATAAAGCCTAAGAGTTGAGGGAAGGGACTGCAGGGAAGTAGTCAGCAGTCATGTCCTGGAAGAAGGGAGGTGTGTTTGGGACGGTAGAGGGTAGCCTATAGGTAGTCTCTGGGAAGAGGGAGTTTGGGCTGGCGAACCCAGAGATGGGGGAGAGCCAGAAAGGTAGGAAAAGCTCAGGGGAAAAGCAGCAAGGTATGGGGTAGGGCCCCTGAACTGGAACTTGGAGTAGAGGGCGGGCCTGGGTTTCCCTACCAGTCACTGCGGAAGTCACAGAATAGGCAGTGGAGAGTGGAATGCTCAGGCAGTTCACCCTGAAGGACTTTGATATCCCAGAAGGGGAAAACACACTGAGTGACCTGGCCAGAGGGCTGAGTCACAAAGAGGAAGCAGCAGCTCCTGGAATGAGAGAGGGGCCACAGATGGCAAGAGAAGAGCATGGTGAAGTGCAACTGTAGGAAGGGGCGTCAGCCTAGCAGAGCTAAATCCCAGAACTGCCCGGAAGCGGCACTGAAGGTGTTGCTTTCACATAATCCCTTTTCTAACTATAATCATGTCTTAAGGATCCTATCATCACCTTCATTTCACGGTGGAAAGCCTGAAGAAACAGGACTGTGGCCCAGAAAGGGAAGTAAATGTTAAGTGCTAGGTTCCCCCGTATAGATGCAGACAATCTCACCATGCCAGCTACAATATATGCACTGTGTATGACAATAGAGGAAGCCTGGTGGAGTGGAAGAACACTAGGAAGAGCTGTTCTGTGCAGTACATTGCCCTTCCAAAGCTTTGGAAGTTAAGCAGAAATTGGACATGGTAGTTAACCCTACTCCAAGCAGCATTAAATCTGATGTGCTTTTTGTGTCCCCCATCAGAGGAAAGCTCTGATTCTAGGGAATATTGGTAGTGTGACACAATATCCAGTCCTGCAACCTGTGTTGGGGCAGGAAAGGCCACGGACCGGCCATAAGAGAAGGCAGGATCCTTACATATATATTACAGTGTGTGGTGTTCCGAGAGAATAAAAACAAGTCATTATCACCACTTCCCTTTCCATAAAAGTAGTTAGAAATACTTTCAAATGCTTTTAATCTTATTTTTCCCCTCATCAAATTTCTTCATGCCTGTTATATTTTATTCTTATATTCTTATCTTAACACTGCAAACATCATATTCTTATTCATTTGGTATACTGCTTTTAACAAATAACATACAATGTATAGTATGTGTCAATACAAAGGCCACCATACAGATCAAATTTATGTGCAAAATTTGACTTAAATACGTTTAAATGACTCAGAAATAAAACTTTTGCCCCTCTTTTTAAAAAATTTAGTAACTAGTATTTTTATCTTCCCTAGTGAGAACTCATTTACTTGTATATCACTGGCTACGTCTTTGAGATTTTTCAGGAACAAATTTATATGTAATCAAAGGATTAGAAGATATTTCATGTAATGAACATGAAATAAGGTTGGCTTTCATTAGATCATTATCCCTACATTCATTGCAATTGTGACCCTTAACACCCCTGTGTTCACACCCTACATACAGTTGCAATAATCTTTGTACAAAATATGCCTTTTGCGGTGTCATTTGAAAACTAAGAACATTCTGGTCAATAACATCATGGTAAAATGTATTTAACAACATTATATGTCAAGTTATGAATTCCCCTTGTAGGATGTCACTAGTATATGTTCCAGACCAGACACCCATGTCTAGGAAAAGTTGTTAAACAGATCTATCCCAGACAAAGGAATGTAGTTTCCCCACCTGAGAGTAACTTCTAAAGTACTTTGAAAGAGAATGAGAATGTATCTACATATCACATAAACAGACCCATCAAGCTAACTGGGGGTAAAGGCAAACCTTACACTGTCACTGTGGGGGAGGAGATTGACAAGATCATGTCTAATATTCATTCGGTTGCACCAAAGGGGGCAGGAACCAAATAATGTGCATGTTAGCAGACAGCTACAGCAGGGAAAGAAGCATCAGGACACCTCCTTCAAGACAAACTCCATGTTGCCCACCTCACAGTTCAAAATATACTTTTGTCTGGAGGTGTCCTTCAGAAGAATCCACTTCAAAAGTTCATTGGTATATAAAAGAGAGGGGGAAAGAAACCCCAAGTTATCTATCTTTCACCTAAGATGACCAAGGTACCAGCACTTTGATTTTGGGGGCTATATCCTGACCAGGGGTTGGGTCAGCCATCTTGATGGAAACACGCAGTGAGGATTTTACCTTGAACCAAGTCTATCTTAAGTTTTAGTTACTGGAAAGTGTTTTATCTTTATTTCTCTTGTAACCATTTCTGATTTTAATCCTTACACTTGTACTCACTTATAATCTCTCTCTTTGTAATTATATAAACTTGCTTTATTTTTAACCTAAACCAATCCAATGCTATGTTTGAACTGAACTGTTTAGTAACTCCAGTTATAGTAATAAATTGTTGGCTGTTGACTCTTTAAAGGAGCAATGAACATTAACATTCCTCTGATTGTTTCAGGATATGGCTGGACATGATCACGTTTCTGGGAAAATTCAGAGCTGGGGAAAGGAGGGAGTTAAACAAGGCTGCTAGATGCCTGTAGAAGTCTGTGGTACTGCAAACAGGCTTCAGGACCAAGGCTCCCCAGTACATAAACATAGAGTGCATGCTTGATGACGACTGTGGTCATCACAGTCAGACAGCTACAGCAGCAATGCATGGTGAAAAAAAACGAGGAGTCCTTGTGGCACCTTAGAGACTAACAAATTTATTTGGGCATAAGCTTTCGTGGGCTAGAACCCACTTCATCAGATGTATGAAGTAAAAAATGCAGGAGCAGGTATAAATACATGAAAGGATGGGGGTTGCTTTACCAAGTGTTAGGTCAGTCTAACAAGATGAATCAATTAACAGCAGGATACAAAGGGAGGAAAAATAACTTTTGAAGTGGTAAGAGAGTGGCTCTGTCAATCTGTTTCTTCACTTCACCGGGTGGGTATTGCAGTTTTAAGAACGCTTGATAGAGATACCCACCTGGTGAAGTGAAGAAACAGATTTACAGAGCCAGAAGGGTACCGAGAAGTCACCTATTACTAGAAAAGCCCAACAAAGAAAGTAACAGAACGCCACTAGCCGTCACCTACAGCCCCCAACTAAAACCTCTCCAGCGCATCATCAAGGATCTACAACCTATACTGAAGGATGATCCCTCACTCTCACAGACCTTGGGAGACAGGCCAGTCCTCACTCACAGACAGCCCCCCAACCTGAAGCAAATACTCACCAGCAACTACAAACCACACAACAAAAACACCAACCCAGGAACCAAACCCTGCTACAAACCCCAGTGCCAACTCTGTCCACATATCTATTCAAGGGACACCATCATAGGACCTAACCACATCAGCCACACCATCAGGGGCTCGTTCACCTGCACATCTACCAATGTGATATATGCCATCATGTGCCAGCAATGCCCCTCTGCCATGTACATTGGCCAAACCGGACAGTCTCTACGCAAAAGAATAAATGGACACAAATCTGACATCAGGAATCATAACATTCAAAAACCAGTAGGAGAACACTTCAATCTCTCTGGTCACTCAATAACAGACCTCAAAGTGCCAATTCTTCAACAACAAAACTTCAAAAACAGACTCCAACGTGAAGCTGCAAAACTGGAATTAACTTGCAAACTAGATACCATCAGATTAGGCCTGAATAAAGACTGGGAGTGGTTGGGTCATTACAAAACCTAAACTTAATTTCCCCAATACTAATTTCTCCCTACTGTTACTCACACCTTCTTGTCAACTGTCTGTAATGGGCCACTCTCTTACCACTTCAAAAGTTATTTTTCCTCCCTTGGTATCCTGCTGTTAATTGATTTATCTTGTTAGACTGACCTAACACTTGGTAAAGCACCCCCATTTTTTCATGTATTTCTACCTGCTCCTGTATTTTTTACTTCATACATCTGATGAAGTGGGTTCTAGCCCATGAAAGCTTATGCCCAAATACATTTGTTAGTCTCTAAGGTGCCACAAGGTCGCCTCGTTTTTTTTTGCTGGTACAGACTAACACGGCTACCACTGAAACTTGTCACAATGCATTGTGAGTCACTCAGAGTTACAGGATAAGCAGTGACACAACTCTACACTGATCTCGATTGCAGCCAGAACATGACAGCATACCATTAATATAAAGGAACAGACGGTGAATAATGACAGAATCATTTGTGGAAGAGGTACAGCTGTCACATAGAAAAAATATTTGTGTGTGTGTGTGTGTGCTTTATTTGCTATAAGTTTGGAAAATCCAAGAGAGTTCTGGCACAATGCAGATTTAAACAAGACTCTGGAAAGGAGCTTCACTCTGATCTGAAAGATATTTCCTCTATAACATTAAAAGGTGAGCTATAGTTCCAGGGACTCTTGGGAGGAAAAGGGCATCCCAAACTAACTTAAGTCACCCCAAATTTCTTCAAGATTCACATTCAGATACAATTTTGAGTGAATGTTGCCTACTTCTGGATGTCAATTGGGGTAAATTAAGGAAGGATGCATAGGTTAGTAGACTTGTCTCCTGGTGCTTCTGATACTGTATGTCCTTGCAGTCTCATCAGCTGAGACTTCATGGTTTTGATATTTCATTGGGTTTGCAACCCCAAACTCACACAATTCATAGATTCATCTAATCTGGCCTCCTGTATAACACAGGCCATAGAACTTGCCCAAAATAATTCCTCTTAATCCATCTTCAATTAAATGCTAAAATCAGCGACTTTAGCAGGGATCAGAGTAATAGCCGTGTTAGTCTGTATCCGCAAAAAGAATAGGAGTACTTGTGGCACCTTAGGTGCCACAAGTACTCCTATTATTTTAGCAGGGATGTTTCTTTGGGTCACCAGATGTTTGGTATTGCTTTAATAGTCTTTCTGTTTCTGGTTTCCAGCATGGTGCATCCTTTTTCGATAGCTGTAGAGGATGTTTCTCCTTGCAGTGATTCAGATCAGATGGATGAAATTACTGAAATTTTCAGACTTTTGTGGAATTATTTTGATGGTGGCCTCAATTGCTACAAGGAGTCCTGGCCAGTTTGCCTTTCAAAAGTTCCATCACAATTCTGGGTGATGGTATGATTACTGAGAGTTCAATCCCAGTGTGAACTAAAGGAGAGGGGACTTATGAGGAAATGCCACATAGATCCAGTATGCCTGCCACACATAGGGCTCTTTGCACTATGAAACACAAGGCCTTTGCTAGTAGTTTATTTCTTGGGAAAAGATGAAGTGACCTGCTAACTAGAGCTGGTCAAAATTTTTGATAGAATATTTTTCCAGTGGAAAATGGTGTTTCATCAAAAGCTAAACATTTAGCAGAAAAGTATCGATTTTGTCTAAATTTGAAGTTATTGAAATATTTCATTTGTGTCCAAGTCTTCTTCCTTCCATGGCAACTGTTATGATAAGTGTTATTCAAAATGAAGAAACAGTTTTCTCAAGTCCTTCTCCCCTGCAGTCTGCCACATACTCACTCAAATTACATAGGACTTATTAAAATCTCCCATTAGCACTAAGTCTTGCTTCTGAAATTTGTTCCTGAAGCAATTAATCAGTTCATTCTTCCTTACGTAGTAATCTATATCGGACCCCTGCTTTGAAATCCCAATTGTTTTCTCTCTCATCCTAAACCACAAAACTGAATTGTTCCTGCTTCCTTCATGTATTTCATTACATGTACAAATGTTTGATATACAACACAACTAACTTCCTACTTTCCATGCTATGAAGAATGTATCCACGAAAGTTAGTGTTATTGCAGAAAGCATCACCTCATCTCTTTATTTCTCATACTCCTACCTATTTTATAGATGCACATAAGAGTTTCATTGCTTATGTCTTATTATATAAGAGTATCTTTGGCTTCAAGATGTCCAAACAAACCTAATAAAAATGAAAATTTATTTTCAACACATACCAAACTGAAGCATTAGTGGCTTTCTTCATTGTATCACTACATCCAGATGGACTTCAGAAAGCAGACTGAGGAAAATGCGTGAGCACATTGATCTCTCAGCTCCCATCATCAGTATCCATGATATAAGCTTTAAACCGTCAGTACCAGGAATTGGGAAATGCCAAGGCATTCACACTTAGCATCTGGAAATGTAACTTCTTGTGTTTAAAGGCAATTTCTTCAAATCATAGTACATGGCAACTGTACATTCTGTAATAAAATCTAAAGGTCTAAGACAATTCAGAATTGCAGATATCTATTCACCTATCAATGATAAAACTAGATGGATTTGAAGACAGTCATCTTGTCAAACTTAATCATTTCAATGCATTGTAGTAACTAGACATAGCAAAAGTGATATCAACTCAACTATCCCACATTATCATTTCCAGCAGTTCCCATTTCAAGGTCAACATTTACCAGAGCTATTGATAAGAGCCAATTGTTGAATTGATAAAGAGCCATCAATGTATGTTCAACAACTGCAGAGCATAACATTCAAGAGCAGTTTACACTTTCTCAACAAATCTAAAGCAAAAGCCATTTTTTCCCTTTACATACATTGTGGGTGAACATGAATATTTTTTCCACAGGACCTGTGCCTCAATAAAGGCACAGGGTGGCCTAGCCTTAGCTTCCCTTCCCCCATATCACTATTGCTGCTCCAAAAGCAACCACCTGGTTGAGTGAGGCACCAGGATGAGACACCTGTGCTGGGCTTTCAAATGTTCTGGGGTTTAGGCTTTCTGCCAGAATCAAGCTGTACAACAGGAGCCACAGGTGGGAAACACTGATGTTCAATACCCTGTAACTGGACCACAATTCTATGGGAAGGACAAAAAAGAACCTCCTTGATCTAAGAGCTATCAGCTTACTGCAAACAAGAGAGCAGTGACAGAGTCTCAGAAAAGCTCACAAGATTGATTTATTTATAAGAAATATAAATAGAGGGGTCACTGCCAGCTCACCTTATATTGTATGTTAAATATTCTGAATATTACTTCATTTATAACACTGTTTCTGCTTAATTTATACTACTATATTTGTGATAATAATGTTGACTTCAAATCCTGCTTTGTGTAAGGCAGACTTATACATTCAGCTAGTTGGAAGAATTCCAACAAAACATTATTTTGTCAGAATTTGTCAGTTGTCTCCAGGACACATTCCATTTCTTCCAATCTGCTTTAGCAAAATTCTGATTGAAAACCAGGCAAGTTTCCATCACAAACCTGCCTGATTTTCTGAGAGCTCACTTTCATGGATCCTTGGCAGCCTACCTGCTGGGATAATGGGGATTCCAGGGCTTCCAGGCTCTGTAGCCCTAAAGGAGCGCACCATGTGTACTGCTCCAGGCTGAGAACAACAAGGCTTCCTGGGTCTGTGACCCCCAGGCAGCCCACCACACACTCTGCCCTGGGCTCCATTCTCTTTCACAGAGAACTGTGATTTTTTTTAAAATCATTCTTGAGTGGCTCAAAATCAAATTGCAAAATATATCAAAATCCTCCACAAACCAGAATTACCTTTCTCCACACTACTCTGTTTATAAATATCTAAGCTGCTAACAGGAATTTTTAAGTTTAATTCTTTCATTCAAAATGAACGGAGTGCAGAGGAAGGAAAAGAAAGCAAAATATGGGAAGGAATGGAAAGGGAATGAAATTAAAAAATCAGGATAATAATGCTAAAAAGAAACAAAAAACATACAAACGCATTTCAAATACATATAACACAGGTATTATCTGCAAGGGTAACTGTGACAATTGTATTGGAGAGCTGGGGAAAAGTTACTGGTTATTAACTCTGGGACAAATTCAGAAAGTGCCAAGTGCATGACTTGAAGTCAGTGGAACTTTTTCTTTCCAAGAACTGGCATGTTAGGACCTTCTCCTCTCCATTTGCAAGAGATTTCTATTGAGAGTAAAGGTTTTATTGCATTTTATAACACATGAATAAAATTATAAAGAAAGGCTACTTAGGACTTTGTATTAAGTTAAATATTTTGTTCTTCATTATTTGTATTATGGTAATGCCTAGTGACCCCAAATGTTGTGATAGGTACTAAGCTGTCATGGGATAAGAGGGAAGGTCCTCTCATGGCTCAGTGGTTGGTTAAAAGATAGGAAATGAAGGGTAGGAATAAATGGGCAGTTTTCAGAATGTAGAGAGGTAAATAGTGGTGTCCCCCAACGGTCTGTACTGGGACCAATAATATTCAACATATTTATAAACCATCTGGAAAAAGGGATAAACAGTGAGGTGGCAAAATTTGCAGATAATACAAAACTACTCAAGATGGTTAAGTCCAAAGCAGACTGCAAAAAGTTACAAAGGAATCTCACAAAACTGGGTGACTGGGCAACAAAATGTCAGATGAAATTTAATATTGATAAATGCACAGTAATGGATACTGGAAAACATAATCCCAACTATACATATAAAATGATAGGGTCTAAATTAGCTGTTACCACTGAAGAAAGAGATCTTGGAGTCATTGTGGATAGTTCTCTGAAAACATCCAATCAATGTGCAGCAGCCATCAAAAAAAACTAACAATGTTGCGAATCATTAAGAAAGGGATAGATAACATGACAGGAAATATCATATTGCCTTTATATAAATCTTGGGTACACCCACATCTTGAATACTGTGTGCAGATGTGAGCCCCCATTTATATATATATGTGAGGGCTGTCAAGCAATTAAAAAAATTAATTGCGATTAATCGCGCGATTAAAAAATTAATGGCGCAATTAAACACACTCTTAAACAATAATAGAATGCCATTTATTTAAATATTTTTGGATGTTTTCTACATCTTCAAATATATTGATTTCAATTACAACACAGAATACCAAGTCTACAGTGCTCATTTTATATTTATTTTTTATTACAAGTATTTGCACTGTAAAAAACCAAAATGAATAGTATTTTTCATTTCACCTAATACAAGTACTGTAGTGCAATCTCTTTATCATGAAAGTTGAACTTACAAATGTAGAATTATGTACAAAAAACTGCATTCAAAAATAAAACAATGTAAAATTGTAGAGCCTGCAAGACCACTCAGTCCTACTTCTTCTTCAGCCAATCGCTCAGACAAACAAGTTTGTTTACATTTACAGGAGATAATGCTTCCCTCTTATTTACAATGTCACCTGAAAGTGAGAACAGGCATTCTCATGGCACTGTTGTAACCGGCGTCACAAGATATGTACGTGCCAGATGCGCTAAAGATTCATATGTCGCTTCACGCTTCAACTACCATTCCAGGGGACATGTGTCCATGCTGATCACGGGTTCTGCTCGATAACAGTCCAAAGCAGTGCGGATGCCACCAGCAGAAGGTTGATTTTCTTTTTTGATGGTTCAGGTTCTGTAGTTTCTGCATCAGAGTGTTGCTCTTTTGAGACTTCTGAAAGCATGCTCCATACCTCGTCCCTCTCAGATTTTGAAAGGCACTTCATACTCAAACCTTGGGTTGAGTGCTGTAGCTATCTTTAGAAATTTCACATTGGTACCTTCCTGTTTATTAAGTCTAACTTGTGTTCTTTCAACTACCGCTAACCAGAGAGCAGATAAATCTTCAGAATTCTGTCACATATCCATCAAGAAAAAGCTAAAAAACCCTTCTTCTTCCTTTCTGCCTAAAAATAGGGTCATTGTGGTTGCCTAGACACCTGCTGATGCAGTATGTATGCACAAAAGCAAATTGGTCTGTTAAAGAGCCTGATTTATCATCAGTAAGTACTTATCTAAGTGAAAAGCTGTCTAGTGGTATCTTCAAAATGTCTGTATTCTCACTTCAGATAACAGACTAATTTTAGTTATCATACATCAATTGCTATTTATCTTCCTCCCAAATTCACTGATACAGAAAGGCAGAGAGACAATATTCCCTGTATTGGAAAAATGGTATAGAAATTCATCTTGTTAGCAGTGACCTTTAATACACATGTTTAGCATTATAATCCATCTTCTATCCAACCCAAATGAATCCAAGAGACTGTTGCTTCTCAGATGTATCTTCAACCTTAACAGTAAATAAAAGATAAGTTTTCATTTTAAGAAACCAGCCAAACAAAAGGCATAGCACAAAACTCCCCCTCTCTGTGGCTGGTTAAAAAAAATATATTTTGTTAAAATAAGATGTGGAATAAGGGCATCATATTCTCCATGTAGTTTCTCAGTCCTTGCTTGTTTATTTTTCTTATCAAAAGATTGAGGAAGTCAGTCTCTAAACGGTAACAAACAAAGAGTGCCATAAGGCAATGAAGGACTCTGGAGATTAATTGCTTAACTAGAAGTGCACAGATAAAGTGATTCCAGTGTCTCAGTCAAATGAGGATAACAAATAGGTGCTGAAACAGAGACTGAAGTTTTATGCAGCTGCTTCACCTTGCTGGTGTTGAACCAAGATTAGACTGTTGGAAAACAGATGACTCTGGCTGTATAATGGGCTGATTAAACAAACTTAAAAAGCACCAAGGAATGTCATGAGATTTTACAGAGATCAGAAAACTTTAAAATTGACTTTGTAAAAAAGACATACAGCAATTGAGCTAAATAAGCCGAGTCACACCAACAAGCAGAGTGGCCCATGGTAGTTTTGCTGGGACCATAGAGCTGTCCCAAGCTGTCCCAAACTGACACAGGCACCTGCTGGCGTGTCTGAAACTGCCAGCCCTACAACCTTGACTATGTATCCATTTAGCTTTATGAAAGAAACCACTACAGTTGAAAGTAACTGATGAACATTGGTTCAACACCAAAACTGCTTTAAAGTGTCAAAAGCCAAACAGTACAATTTTTCTTTAGTATCATTTTCACACACTTCTATTGGAATACTTTGTATCCCTTATTGTAGTTTCCCCACAAGTTCCTCAGTTCCTATGAAAAATGCAAGAACCTGCCAATTCTTCTGAAACATCTTCAGATCAATAATCGTTTGTGACAACCTGCTAATTTTATTTTCTAATTCATGTATTGAGGCTGTAAAAGTAACAAAAACTCACCTTAATAACAACATGTGCCATTTTATTGAGTATCAATAATGAATAGATAATGGGATCAGGCAGCAGGTTACTGACAGGAGGCAAGTAGTGGAGTTCGGGATAAACCAGAGTGAGGATTCAGAATCTAGAGTTCACAGTGAGGGAAGATCTTGAGTGGAACCAAGCAGGTAGTCCGCGTTATGGCTCAGACAGTTCCCTCTGATGACTTCCTGATTTATATACCAGCATGAGCCAATCAATGGAGTGCAAGGGTCCACCACTCAGACCCCTCTGGGTGCTGAATCCTGCACTGTGTAGCTTCATAGGGTCTCCAGCGGAAACTTGACCTGTTCTTCTGATGGTGATGTGCAAGCGTTGGTACCATAGAAGCCTCCTGTGGTCCCAGGTTCTGGTTCTTACACCTATATCTTTACTATTCTTATGCATACATGAATGAGTGGGTGGGGTAATGTACAGCAACACAGACTAGATGATCGTGGTGGTCTCTTCTGGTTCTAAAGTCTATAAAGAAATCTTTGATTGCAGTTCCACAAAAAGAGTCAGATCTCCCTGGGCTGCTGCCAGTCTCAGACAGCTTCTTCTTCCTACAGCTTTCATCCCCACCACCATTGTTCCAACCTCCCAATTTTTTTCTTAGTTTTGGCTGCTACTTCCAGGTCAAATTATGCTATCCTTACTCAAAAAAGTATATTCACATAAAGGAAGTACAGTCTAGGCTTCTATTTCTGTACTTTAGGCCTTGCTCTCCATACTGGTTTCCAGTGTTGCTCTGCTACTGCTAGAGCTCCTTGCTAACTTTTTGTAAGCTTTATTTTTCCTATGTCAGTCTATTATACCTCCAGTCCATATCTCTAACCCCACGACCAAAATTCATCCTACTTAGAATTTTATTGCAAGCTTTCACCAATCTTACAGTCAGCCAACACAAATAAGGAACTGTTATTTAAAAGTAGGCTTCACAAGTGGTAGGAAAAGTCTGGGAACCAAGCAGTAGTACTGAATGTAGAGCTGGTCAAAAGTTTTAATTTAAAACTTTTTCTGGCAAAATAGACTTCTTTTCCTATACCAGAAAGTTTTGTAAAAGATTTCATTTCCAAGCTTCTCATAAAAACTGAAAAATTCAGAATTTTGTGTATGTTTTTTGCCCTCTCCCCCTTTTTTGCCACCAGATCATAGAATCATAGAATATCAAGGTTGGAAGGGACCTCAGGAGGTCATCTAGTCCAACCCCCTGCTCAAAGCAGGACCTAATCCCAACTAAATCATCACAGCCAGGGCTTTGTCAAGCCTGACCTTAAAAACCTCTAAGGAAGGAGATTCCACCACCTCCCTAGGTAACCCATTCCAGTGCTTCACCACCCTCCTAGTGAAAAAGTTTTTCCTAATATCCAATCTAAACCTCCCCCACTGCAACTTGAGACCATTACTCCTTGTTCTGTCATCTGGTACCACTGTGAACAGTCTAGATCCATCCTCTTTGGAACCCCCTTTCAGGTAGTTGAAAGCAGCTATCAAATCCCCCCTCATTCTTCTCTTCTGCAGACTAAACAATCCCAGTTCCCTCAGCCTCTCCTCATAACTCATGTGCTCCAGCCCCCTAATCATTTTTGTTGCCCTCCGCTGGACTCTTTCCAATTTTTCCACATCCTTCTTGTAGTGTGGGGCCCAAAACTGGACACAGTACTCCAGGTGAGGCCTCACCAATGTCGAATAGAGGGGAACGATCACGTCCCTCGATCTGCTGGCAATGCCCCTACTTATACAGCCCAAAATGCCGTTAGCCTTCTTGGCAACAAGGGCACACTGTTGACTCATATCCAGCTTCTCGTCCACCGTAACCCCTAGGTCCTTTTCTGCAGAACTGCTGCCTAGCCACTCGGTCCCTAGTCTGTAACAGTGCATGGGATTCTTCCGTCCTAAGTGCAGGACTCTGCACTTGTCCTTGTTGAACCTCATCAGGTTTCTTTTGGCCCAATCCTCTAATTTGTCTAGGTCCCTCTGTATCCTATCCCTACCCTCCAGCGTATCTACCACTCCTCCCAGTTTAGTGTCATCTGCAAATTTGCTGAGAGTGCAGTCCACGCCATCTTCCAGATCATTAATGAAGATATTGAACAAAACTGGCCCCAGGACCGACCCTTGGGGCACTCCACTTGAAACTGGCTGCCAACTAGACATGGAGCTGTTGATCACTAAATGCAATACAATGATTTCCCCCCATTTTTTTTATTTATCTTTTTGTCATTTTAACTTTTCAAAACATAGAGAAGTTTTGAAAATTAGAGTAGCAAAGAGAAAAATGAAAAAAAGGAGCTTATACAGTATGTGGCAAAAAAAGGGGCAAAACAAAATTAGATTTTTGAATTGTGAAAAATGTCAGTGTTTTTGAAAAAATGTTTTAAAGGTGAAAAAATGTTCTATTTTGAACCCCATGAAATGGAAACAATGTTGAAATTTTTCTTTTTTTTCTTTTTCTTTTTTCTTAAACCAGAAAGAGAGAACTACGGGTTATGGTAGCCAGTAAATTAGACATGAATTTGTCATTTGCATATGCAGACAATCAATCAATCTCAGCTTTTAGTGAAATTTAAAATGAAAGAGACAATAAGAAAGTTTGTTAAAAAAGGATGGATTTTCAAATTGCTAAGATACCTACTTTATGGTTCTAGGAACAACTAGAAGATTTCACAATGCCTATTATGTTGTCTTTTCACTGAGGTTGGATGAATCACAAGATCTCTTCAAACCTAACCTCTGATTTTTTGCTTGATATGTATATCTTTTAGTTGACTGCCATGCTGAGATCCTCATGCTGTTGCATTCATTTTATGGGAGATACATTTCAATACAGATTAATACATGTTAATTAATATAAAACTTGAGTATTCAAACTTCTCCCATACCATCCAGTCAAATTCTGTAAAACCACCACTTTATTCTCATTCAAGTTCCTCCTCAAAACTCAGCTCTTCCATAATGCATACATCCTGACAATGGCTGGGCAGGCAGAGAGCTGGGATCACTAACAATTGGCTAACAATTTGCACATGATATTATATTTATTACCCCATCCCCCACAATTCATCTTGTCCCAGCTGTTTGCCTCATCCACTTATTGAGTCTTTTCTAATAAACTGCAAGATGTCTGGGACACAAACTGTTATTTATTATATGTTTGTACTGTGCCTAATACAACAGGACTCAAACTTGGGACTGGCTGTTAGATGCAACAGCAGTTTCAACAGCAGTAACAGATGAGCATGATTATATGAATTCTTAAAATATATTAAAGCTTGAAGAACATTAAGGTGACTCATTTAGAAGTATATTTACTAGATTTTAAAAAAGTAGATATTGCTTAGGTAACAAAAGAGCACATTTGTTTTGTTTCATGTGTGTATGTTTCTACAGGGTAACAACATCTCATTTCATTGAACCACCATTTCTAATTTGGTTATTAATTTTGCCAGCTAGATCTTTAAAGGTGGCCAACTATCAGAACCTAACACCAAGTTCTACACAATCTGTTCATGGTTAACTTTCAGCTGTTGGCTGTTAGGGCCTTTTTTGATCTCTCTCTTATAATTGCCAGATGAAATTTCCTTTTCAGGATGTTCCCACCATATTTACGTTTAAAAGTACTCATTCTCATTCTCTTTTCAGAGATATGTGGGCAATTATTCCATTTTAAAAATTCAAATGGGATAAGATTATTGTAGAAACTTAAAATTAGTACACCAGAAGTCAGTCCAACAAAAGATATTACCTCACTCACCTTATCTCTCTACATTGTACAGGGGCATTTTACATAAAAAACGGCCATTCTGGGGCAGACCAATGATCCATCTAGCCTAGTATCCTGTCTTTTCTAACAGTGGCCAATTCCAGATGCTTCAAAGAGAATGAACAGAACAGGTAATCATCAAGTGATCCATCCTGTGTCACCTATGCCCGGCTTCTGGCAAACAGAAACTAGAGACACTTAAGAAGAATGGCCATATTGGATCAGACCAAAGGTCCATCTAGTCCAGTATTCTGTCTTCCGACCATGGCCAAAGCCAGGTAGTTCAGAGGAAATGAACAGAAGAGGTAATAATCAAATGACCTATCCCCGTTGCCCATTCCCAGCTTCTGGCAAGAAGAGGCTAGGGACACCATCCCTGCCCATCCTAGCTAATAGCCACTGATGGACCTATCGTCCATGAACTTACCTAGTTCTTTTTTGAACCCTGTTATAGTCTTAGCATTCACAACAACCTCTGGCAAGAAGTCCCAAAGGTTGACTGTGCATTGTGTGAAGAAATATTTTCTTTTGTTTCTTTTAAACCTGCTACTTGTTAATTTCATTTGGTGATCCCTAGTTCTTGTGTTATAAGAAGGAGTAAATAACACTTCCTTACTTACTTTCTCCACACCGGTCATGATTTTAAGGACCTCTATCATATCCCCCTTAGTTGTCTCTCTTTCAAGCTGAAAAGTCCCAGTCTTATTAATCTCTCCTCATATGAAAGCTATTCCATACCCCTAATATTTTTTGTTGCCCCTTTCTGTATCTTTTCCAATTCTAATATATCTTTTTTGAGCTGTGGGTGTACCAAGGATTTATATAGAGGCAATATGATATTTTCTGTCTTATTATCTATCCCTTTCTGAATGATTCCCAACATTCTGTTAGTTTTTTGATGGCTGTTGCACATTGAGTGGATGTTTTCAGAGAACTATTCACAGTGATTCCAAGATCGCTTAATTGAATGGAAACAGCTAATTTAGACCCCATCGTTTTTTATGTATAGTTGGGATTAAGTTTTCCAACATTGAATTTCATCTGCCATTTTGTTGCCCAGTCATGCAGTTTTGTGAGGTCTCTTTGTAACTCTTCTCAGACTGCTTTGGACTTAATCATCTTGAGTAGTTTTGTATCATCTGTAAATTTTGTCACCTCACTGTTTACCCCTTTTTTCCAGATCATTTATAAATATGTTGCACAGTACTAGTCTCAGTACAGAACCATGGAGGACTCCACTGTTTACCTCCATTCTGAAAACTAACCATTTATTCCTACCCTTTTTTCCCTTATCTTTTAACCAGTTACTGATCCATGAGAGGACCTTCCCTCTTATCCCATTACAGCTTACTTTGCTTAAGAGCCTTTGGTGAGGGACCTTGTCAAAGGCTTTCTGCAAATTTAAGTACACTGGATCCCCCTTGTCCACATGCTTGTTGACCCTCTCAAAGAATGCTAGTAGATTGTTGAGGCATGATTTCCCTTTACAAAAAACATGTTGATTCTTCCCTCAACAAATTGTTTTCATCTATGTTTTTGATAATTCTGTTCTTTGCTATAGTTTCAACCAATTTACCTCGTACTGATGTTAGGCTTACTGACCTATAATTGCCAGGATCGCCTCTGGAGCCTTTTTTTACAAAGTGTCATCAAATTATTCCTCAATCGTCTGGTTTAGAAGCTGATTTAAATGTTAGGCTATGTATGCTGGAATTTGAAGTGCTGTGGGTGCTGCCACACCTCCTGCCTTGAAGTGGTTTCCATCATATACAGTGTTTACAATTTGGTTCAATGGCTCTCAGCACCCCCACTATAAAAAATGTTTCAGCCCCCCTGCATACCAGTTAGTAGTTCTGCAATTTCACATTTGAGTTCCTTCAGAATTCTATCTGGTCCTGGTGACTTATTACTGTTTAATTTATCAATTTGTTCTAAAACCTCCTCTAATTTTGAAGGAGATGCCAAACATTTTGCACAGATCAATGAATATTATTCTGCTGGGGATAGTAAACAATTAACTCTCATTTATATACAGATTTTTATATTTGTTTTTGAGCTATATGTGTTATTTCATATATTATATTTTAGATAATGGTTCTTTTCAAAAAAGGAATACTAACTACTTGAATTTCCAAACCTATAATTGCCCTGGCCATTGATGCTTCATGTTTGCATAAAATTTGTTAAATCTTGAAATTAATATATTATGTAAAATACACTCACAAAATAATACAGTTTCTCACCCAAAGAGTTTAAATCTAAGCAAAGATAAAACACAGGAGATTATAGACCATGGTGGAGTGCGGATGTGAGACCAAGAATTACAACAGTAGGTAGTTGTTTGATTACTTAAATTGAACACTCTAATTTGTTCTAATGTATACATTTGTCTTTTTAAAAAAGAATTTCCCAAACCAGTGAAAACTAGAGATAAATTCAGCCCTTGCTATAAGATTTACCTATAGAATGGGGAAACAGAGGATTATAACAAAATGAAGCTTAATAAACATGGAAAGGAAATTTGAATACTCTCTTTTTAAATTTCACAGAACGGGTGACCATTACTTTCCAGTAACCAGGATCCTTTAATGTGTGTCAGTTTGGAAACCCAAAACTACTAGCCTCTTTTCAAAAGTCTTGGCCATAGAAATTTGCATACCAGGACAGATTATAGTCCATCTACTTTCGTATTCTGTTTAAAACAGTAGCTTAACTTTCAAAGAAAGGAGAGAAATCCTTAGATAACCTGGCTCACAATGCAGATGCAATACTATACCATGCCTAGTAAAGGTCATCATTTTATTCCTAAAGAACCACTATTCAGAGACAGTAACATCTGACTTAATTATTTCCTTCCATTCAGACAGAGGCGTATTGACTTTAACTAGCTTTTCACAGTTGTCAAGAAATCTAAAGTAACCTAATGCTTTTACCACTTTTCCCTCCTGCATTCAAGCAGCATCCTCTGCATAGCAAGATGATGTCTATGAACAGAAAAGTTGAGAGACTTATTTATTTTTAAAGAAAATGCGTAGCTCAGCAGTTTCTACCACAAAACAGCAAGTTTGGCCAATTTGGGGCCACAGATGCCTCGTCATTCTCAGTAAATTTAAAGGTTTTCTCCAGAAACTAGAAATTTATCATCATGCAATTTCTCTACTACTGCAAATTCAGGATGTGTCTCAACAGCTTCATCCTACTCTGTGCAGGCGATGTTCATGGGCATGCCTTGAATAGAAGAATAAAAGCTCTTTGAAATGCTGCTGCTTCCCCCACACCTCTTGATGCCAAATTCCCTTTGTATTTATGTCACAAAAGATATGGTGAAACAAACACAAAGTTCTGGAATACTTGTAGACCTCACCACACTTAGCCTTTCTTTGTTACTAAGGTTGCACTACTGCAATACACTGTATCTAGTACTAATTATGAAGGCCGCTTTGGAATTTCAACTAGTGCAGAATGCAGACAGACATCTCTTAGGTAGGTCACCTCATCAGTATATTTCAGATATGCGACATGCTCACCACAGGCTATCAACTTACTTCCAGGTGAAATTCAAGTTGCTAGTTATTATATGAAAAGTTAATTGTCCCCAGAGTGTGGGCAAGATGATATCTTTGGCAGGCCACTCATTCTGGAACTTGATCCCACCAGAAATATAACATTCATGGCTAGATGTGGGCTTTCTTTTCATCGAGGTTTTTCCCTAGTGGCTCATACTGGAAACCCATGGTTTTTAGCAAACTGGCTCCTGTTTGTCAAGATATTTTGGATACTGATAGGGAAAAAAGAAAACAATATTCCACTCCATCTGTCTTGATAACACTGTAGCCTAGTTCCCTAAGTGTTTAGTGATCTTGGTCCCCAAAATCTTCTTCAGTAGATAGTGAATAGACTTTTTTCCAAGGGGGAGAAGCTCTTCAGGCCCTTACCTGTATGCCCCCACAGGTTTAATCTTCTCAGGATCCTTCAGACAGCATTTCATACTTTGATGCTATCCATCTAATTATTCCCTTAGCAGCATACTTCTGTTGCTGCCTCTCAGGAGTTGCCAGTATATTATAGGGTATTAGACTTCTCTCACTCTCAGCATGCTTTGCTAAAGCATAGTAACAGCCAGGGATCCCCTCTGCCACTCTTTCATGGAATGAAACCAGCTGGACCCTGCCCTAGCCTGAGGTAGACACAAACTTTCTAAAGTCTGCTTCCTGGTAATTTCTGACAGGGCTTGGGTTTTTCTTTCCTTTTCCCATGCAACAGTTTACTCTGTCATACTCCCCATTTATTGGAAGATGTTTGGCACCATGCTAACAGGTATAAAATATCTAGCTACACTTGATATTTAAAGTATTTATAAGTAACCTAACAGCAAGAATTAGCTTTGCATATTTTATGTTGCAAGCAAACATTGGAGAATGTCACTTCAAACCCCTTGGAATGTGCTTGCAATAATTGCTTTGAGACAGCATGGGTGACAATCAAAATATCCTCAATCTCAAGTCTGAATTCCACTCCCCAGATCTATCTATCTATCTAAAAAATAGACCCTCAATACTTCCTGTTTCATTTAACCTAGAGGAGTTGGCATCTCTGCACTCCCATTCTCCCTTGATATCACAGGTCTTATCACCTTTGTTGGTCTGAGCTTCTCCTTTTCTACTCCCTGGGTTCCTGACGACAGAGAACAGCAGTTGGGTAAGTGAACAAAGACTACCTTTTCTTGCTGTTGGACTTTAAGGTTTTTTGCAGTAAAGCACAAAGGTAAAAGTTTTTTGCAGTAAAGCCCTTGAATATGCACCCAGAACATTATCACAGCTACATCTTGTAAACATTTAGTATTCAGAACAATGCTTAAAGCAAGAAGTCTCACTGAAAGGATCAGGTCCCCATCACATGGAATATGGAGAAATACAGTAGATTTCAAAAGTACTCAGTGTGACTAGAATGAGAAGATACCCATTTGATTTTGATATGTTGATAATTTATCCTTTTTCTGTTCATTTTCACAAAATTTAGGAAGGATAGACAGATTCTTAGGAATACTGCCATATGCTTTGGGAACTTTAAAATAAAATATAATCAAATCTGATGAAAGTTGGAGAAATAGAGGATGAAAGTAATTTAGGAGTCAGTAATGAAAATGTCTCAGTTAAATGGCCAGTCAAATTCAATCTAACCGTGGAAACCAAAAGGAAATAGATGCAAGAGCTCGATAGAAAGCTGCAGTGCACCATGGCAGATAAAGAGTTTTTGCAGCAAAGAGACTAAAACTAAAACCTAAACTGAAGTTCTGTGTCATGACAACTTTCCATACGAAAGAGAGATATGACCTTTCAATGGATAAGGAGAGATGAGATTTTTGACAGTTTATGTCTGTGTACAATCCTTAGTGTCCACAGGAGAGTTGCTTAACCAACCAATCATTGATTACAAACACTAAAGGATATGGCAATGACTTTCCCCTGATATCCATCTCAGCTTCATGACTAGATGGACTGGGGGAAAAAAATCAAAAGATGTGAAAAGCAAATGACATGGAAATTAATCTAGCATATTGTAAATTGACTAAGACTATCTGAAGAGAGAATAATACAGGGCAGTCAGGTAGTGATAGGTGAACCTCAGAAGGTTCAGTTTAGATATTTATTCATACTTTGAGCCTCCCCTCTCACTAGGCCCAGTGCATAATCATACTTCCCAACCAAGTCCTCCAGCAAGCCCTGGCTCCTTCCTGCCTGCTAGTTTAAAGAGAGAGAGAATAAGTGAGTAGGAAAGAGAGATCAGGTAGAGAAGCCCAATGGTCTTTTATCCCATCTGTTGGCTATTCTTTATCTTTGTGAGGTGACCAAATGATATGTTCCCGGCCATTCCAGGTAGGGTTCATTTTAAGGGGGGTGCTTTTGTGCAGTTTGACCCAATAGCCCCTCCACAGGGTCCCACTGATTTGCAATTAAAGCAGCACTCTGAATCGTGTGCCCTCCTATGCAACACAGTTGTTAAATCCTATTTACAGAATGTCTTCGTTGAACAATTAACAGAATTAAAAAGAAATAGGATGAGGGAGTCCTTAACTCTATTTTCCCCAGATCTCAAGATCTATCTGAGCTCAATTTGACTGATGGGGGTGAAAGATTTGGGTCATTTCTTTCTTTAACCAAATTCACTAGTCCGTCCTTAACCAGAAGCAAATATAGAAGGGACAAAGGACTGGAAGGGACCAGGGTCATCAAGGCAAGAACAGGTAGAAATAAGCGTATATGTTAATTCTTTAACACTTAGGCCAGTTCTACACTACAAACCTATATAGGTATAACTACATTGCTCAGGGGTGTGAAAAAAATCCATACCCCTGAGTGACGTAGTTATACCAACCTAACCCCCACCCCCCACCCCCATGTAGACAATGCTATGCAGATGTGAGAGCTTCTCCTGCTAACACAGCTACCCTTCTCAGGGAGGTGAATTAACTACATTGATGGGAGAAGCTCTCCCATCAGCAAAGGAGCATCTTCACTTAAGTACTACAGCAGCACAGCTGCACTGATACAGCATTTTAAATGTAGACCTGCCCTTATATAGAGTACTTGATTACAATACAATTTGAACCTCTAATAAGTAGAGTTAGAAACACATATGTTCTTTCAAATGATGAAAAAATATTTTTTTCTCTTAGAAGCAAGATGGGTGAGGTAATCTCTCTTATTGGACCAACTTCTGTTGGTGAAAGAGACAAGCTTTCCAGCCACACAGAGCTCTATTTCAGATCTTAGAAAGGTACTGAGCTTCATAGCTAAATGCAAGGTGGAACAGATTGTTTAGCATAAGTACTTAGCACATATTCTAAGGACCATTCAAGGTGAGGGGGCCTGTTAACACCTCTGCAGTCATAGAACAAAAAGAGGGGGTTAGGCTATGTACACACTACAGCTTGTCAGTATAAATTATGTCACTCTGTTACAAATTGTTGTAATAAGTTATAAATTCAGTGTCAGTCCCAGAATATTAGAGAGGCAAGGTGGGTGAGGTAATATCTTTTATTGGACCAACTTCTGTTGGTGAGAGAGACAAGCTTTCGAGTTTACGCAGAGCTCTTCTTCAGGTCTGGGAGGTGTACTCATAGTGTCACTACTAAATATCAGGTGGAAGAGATTGTTTAGCATAAGTTTCAAGGGACCATTGAAGGTGAAGTGGCCTATTAACACCTCTCCAGACATCAACACATCAAAAGACAAACCTGGGAGCTTACATTCATAACTTTGCTAGAAACTGAAAATCATAGACTGAATAGAGACAGTGGATTTATGGCTTATTAAACAACCTATAACGCACTAACCACCTCCCTCCACAGCTTTACCCTCTGCCCCCCATGACTGGAGGGGTGTTAGGCCTGAAGAAGAGCTCTGTATAAGCTTGAAAGCTTTTCTCTCTCACCAACAGAAGTTGGTCCAATGAAACATATTACCTCACCCTCCTTGCCTCTAAGAGGATTTTTTTTTTTTTCATTATTTGAAAGAAAGACATGGGTTGGAAAATGCAGTTTCAGGTGGTGGGAGAATATACTGATAGGAAGACTCCTACATGGGAAAGGGATTTTATGTTTTAATAAACCGAGGAAATTTGTGCATTTCTGTGGTTCTACAATATGCAGCCACATAACTAGAAGAGGTGGGAGACATATACCCAAGTGAATAGTGTACTGAATTACATAAAGACAAGAAGCCAAAAATAGAGGAATGGACAATCCAGTTTGGTTTCATATAATTTAAAATAACTGGTTGTTACTTATAGGGGATTTTTTTATAGGTGCTCATTCAGCTGATGTTAAATTGACAGTACTCATTAATAGAAAAAAATCTGTTTGTTTAGTAACCTCTTAATCAAATCTAAGTCATACAAATCAAGACTGAGAAAAATATCTATCTTGCACGGCATAATTTGATGCATTAATTTGCTAATTTCTAGAGACTGACTCATTTATGATAAATATAAGATTGGAGGAGCATAAATAATTGACTTTTCTTCTTAAAAGGTGAAAGATATTTCCCTAAGAAAAAGAGTAACAAAATGCTTCTAATACCAGACGATATTCAGGAAACTTAAAATCACCTCCTTAATTTAGTAAACCACAAACTGAGTTTGTTTTAGTATATACATGCAACCTAGAAGTCAACTGATAAATGAATAAGTATGGTGATGTTAATATCATACTTATTTTAAAATGTCACTAAGAAATGGACTGACTTATTTGTTGCCCTTATATCAGTACACAACTTAGAATCCGATTAAAAAACTATCACAGCTTTCCTATAAACCCTCTTTCTACAGCAACAATAAATTCACTCACAGGCATTGTTTAGATAAATAAGCATTAGTAAAGATCCACTGTAGAAGTTACAGAAGACTGGAAGAAAGGCAATGTGCCTATTTTTAAAAAGGCTAACTGGAAAGACCCAGGTAATTATAGGCCTGTCAGTCTGACATTGATCCTGGGCAAGATAACAGAACAGCTGATACAGGACTCAAATAATTAAGAATTAAAGAAGGGTAATATAATGAATGCCAATCACCATGGTGTGATTCTTCCTAGGGATAGCCACGGTCCTGAAGGCATCTCCCTACCACCTGCCCTTAGCATGAGGAAGCCTTGTCTGTGCCTGTTGTGGGTCAGTTGCCCAACTCCACCAGCCTCTGGCAACACAAACACTCCCTTTCAATGCCTCCACAGACCCTGCTCTCTCTTTACAGGTTCACCATAGGCATACTCTGACCACTAAGCTTTCGGAGCATCCTCATGGCGTATCTGGCCCCATTCCAGTGGAAACTCACAGAATTCACAGAACCAATGCTGAAAGGCATAAACACACTAGCTTTCCAGTTATACCTCAGGGTCACCACTATGCTCAATACAGCACTTAGATATATTTATAGTAAAAACAAGAAGACGTTTATTTAACAAAGAACAGAGATTAGAGAAGAAACAAATAGACATAATGGAAACAAATTGTTAAATATAAAATAAAATCATAACATGCTTTCTAGAACCTAAACTTAACTAACAACCCATTATCATGTCATATAGAGCAAAAACTCATTGAAAATCCTTCCAGCATATTACAGCCAGGCTTAGCAGTGATATTCTGTTCATGAGACTAGTTACACTGTCCTCTTGCCTCCTCAGTGGAAAATCCTGTGTCTCTTTGCAGATCCCTATATCAAAACAGTCCTTTGATCTTTATCCTTAAACTGATTGTTTTCCCCTATGGCCTACCTCTCTTGTTGACCAGCAATCTTTTAATAGGCACCTGGCTCCACAAGCAGATAGACTTACATTGCAAGACATACAATGCACAATACACGCTTGACCAGACAAAGAGAGATAAGCATCTACTATCCCCAACCTGAACACAATCTTTCAAAGACCTGTCACCTCCTGGTAACCTACTTTTAACTTCAAGGCTTTAAGAACATAATTTCCAGTATAAATATACAACTTTTTTAGTATTACCTGTACGTACATTTCTCAATGACTAAGATGATCAGTGTGTTACTGGCTGTTGGTAGAAACCTTTCATACTACCCTTTGGCGCACTATTATGTAGACATCAGACCCAGGAGATTCCTGTAAACCTCTATGTACCTCCTGTGCCCTTTGCCAATTTGCACCAAGAAATTCCTGGGTCACACGTGCGTTTATGGAGAATAGATTCTGTTAAATAATTTCATATCTTTTTTGATGAGATTACAAATTTGGTTGATAAAGGTAATAGTGTTGATGTAATATACTTAGACTTTTATCAGATGTTTGACTTGGTACCGCATAACAGATAGGTCTCAAAATGTAATTGTAAATAGGGAATCATCATTGAGTATGTTTCTAGTTCTTGGCCCTACAGTATTCAATTTTTTTTATGTTGAAGATAACATTCCATGTTATGAACTGGAGGGAAACATAAAATCATCACTGGTTAAAAGATAGGAAACAAAGGGTAGGAATAAATGGGTAGTTTTCAGAATGGAGAGAGGTAAATAGTGGTGTCCCTGATGGCTGTATATTGGGACCAGTACTGTCCAGCATATTCATAAATGATCTGGAAAAAGGGGGAAGCAGTGAGCTGACAAAATTTACAGAGGACATAAAACTACTCAAGGTGGTTAAGTCAAAAGCAGACTGCGAAGACTTACAAAGGAATCTCACAAAACTGGGTGACTGGGCAACAAAATGGCAGATTAAATTCAATGTTGATAAATGCAAAGTAATGTACATTGGAAGACATAATCCCAACTATACATATAAAATGATAGGGTCTAAATTAGCTGTTGCCACTCAAGAAAGAGATCTCAGCGCCATTGTGGATAGTTCTCTGAAACATCTACTCAATGTGCAGCGGCAGTCAAAAAAATCTAACAATGTTAGGAATCATTAGGAAAGGGATAGATAATGTTAGGAATCATTAGGAAAGGGATAGATAATACGACAGAAAATATCATATTGCCTCTCTATAAATCCCGGGTATGCCCACATCTTGAATACTGTATACAGCTGTGGTCACCCCATCTCAAAAAGGTATATTAGAATTGGAAAAGGTTCAGAAAAGGGCAATAAAAATGATTAGGGGTATGTAACATCTTCCACATGAGGAGAGATTAATAAAACAGGGACTTTTCATCTTGGAAAAGAGATGACTAAGGGGCATATGATAGAGGTCTATAAAATCATGACTGGTATGGAGAAAGTAAATAAGGAAGTGTTGTTTAATACTTCTCATAACACAAGAACTAGGGGTCCCCAAGTGAAATTAATAGGCCGCAGGTTTGAAACAAACAAAAGGAAATATTTTTTCACACAATGCACAGTCAACCTGTGGAACTGTTTGCTAGAGAATGTTGTGAAGGCCAAGACTATAGCAGGGTTCAAAAAAGGACTAGATAAGTTAATGGAGGATAAATCCATCAATGGCTATTAGCCAGGATGGGCAGGGATGGTGTCCCTAGCCTCTGTTTACCCAGAAACGGGAAATGGGCAACAAGGGATGGATCACTTGATGATTACCTGTTCTGTTCATTCCCTCTGGGGCATCTGGCATTGACCACTGTTGGAAGACAGGATACTGGGCTAGATGGACCTTTGGTTAGATCTAGAATGACCATTCTGATGTTCTTATGATAAAGTCAGGAGATGATACAAAAAGTTGGGGAGTAGTAAATAATGAAGAAGACTGATCACTGATAAAGTTTTGGGGATCCTGGTGGATAATCAGCTGAACTTGAGCTCCTGGTGCAATTTTGTGGCCAAAAGGGCTAATACAATCTTTGATTGCATAAAGAGAAATATCTTTAGTAAGAGTAGAAAGGTAATGTTACCTCTGTATTTGGCACTGGTGCAACCACTGCTGGAATACTGTGTCTAGTTCTGGTGCCCACAATTGAAGGATGTTGATAAATTGGGAGGGGTTCAGAGAAGAGCCATGAAAATTATTAAAACATGCCTTATAATGATTAAGCTCCTTGAGTCTATTAACCTTAATAAAGAGAAGGTTAAAGGGTACTTTATCACAGTTTACAATACTTACATGGGGAACAAATATTTGATAATGGACATTTCAATCTAGCTGACAAAGATATAACATGTTCCAAGGCTAGAAGTTGAAGCTAGACAAATTCAGAGTGGAAATAAGCTGTATCCTGCATTTAAAGTACATTGAAAACATTATCTGTATCATTCGTTCACTTTTATATTCATATTTTATATAAAATAGAGTTAAATTGATTTAGAAAAGTCATTAAGTGTTGGTTAGGGAATGATGGAATTGATATTTGGTATTTGGATTTAGTGTATTTTATTTTTATTTCAGCCATCTAAAATGCAATGCATTCCATTTTGTGCGGGTTGGTGTGAAAGCTAGAAGGATGCTTGCCTTTGTGTTCATGCTACCTCTGGATTTAATTATTCATCCTATCAAAATTTTTCAAAGAGAGACCTTGTCAGCTATTCTGTGCTGTTGAAGCAGCCATCATATGAAGGTTAAAAATAAAATACAAAACAAGTAATCAAAAGAATACATTTCTTCCTTTGGGACAAACTAAATCTGAAATCTTAAGCTATCAAAAAGATGCTTACTTTTCCATACCTTTCCAGTCATATATCTGCCCTTTCTGAATGCTCATAGAGACTTGTTCCCAGGTGTACTTTTAAATTTTATTTTCAGATATAGAAGTGCATCTATTTTATCAGGCTCTCAGACTCGGTCAGACTATTTTCTTGTATGGCATTCATCGTAATGTAAAACTGGGTTTTTAAAACATCAGTTGGAATAAGCCAAACTATATAGTTAATAATTATTTTGTATTTTCAGTTTCAATAATTATTTAAAAATACTAGACTGTGTGCAGGATCAGAATCTTTGTTTTCATAATCAGAAGAATAGATAACTTTAAGGCCCTGATTCAATAAACCATTTAGTCATGTATTTAAGTGCTATGAACTTCAATGGGATTCAGTGCAACACTAATGAGGGTCGTGGTTCAGCAAAGCATTTAGGCATGTTCTCAAGTCCCACTGAAGTTAATAAGACTTAAAGGTCCTGGGTCAGCAAAGTATTTAAGCATGTGCTTAAGTCCTAGTAACTTCAGTGGGACTTGAGAACATGCTTAAGTGCTTTGCTGAACCACGACCTTCATTAGTGTTGCTCTCAATTACGCATTGTTGGTGTTCTGTTTTGATACCTACACCAGATATTAATAGAACAGAGCTTTTTGAATTTAGTAGTTTGAGAATCTATCTTCAAATTAAGTATGAAGTATTTCCTTTGAACTGAGAGAGAGAAAGAAAGAGAGAGAGAGAGAGGTCTAGTTTAGACAGTCACTATTGTGGAATAATTCTAGGATGCATACTAAAAATGTTACTTGTCACAGACAGTTCAAAGACTACAAAGAACTCCATTTTGATTTCCCTTTCTTTTACTACTGAATGTCAATGACAATTATGTTGCTTACATTATTTTCACTATAGTGAGCTACTATCAAGTTATCTATAATTTGAACTGACTGTTTTGTATTTGTATTCAGGTCATTCACACGCAACCCATATAGCACAGAAATAAGGAGATAAATTCATTTAATTAGGAACTATTTTCCCTTCCAAGTAATTTTTTTAAGTATTTATACCCAATATAACATTCCATACAAATGTTTGTAGTTTGGACTGTCTCCTACTTGTAGGTGGTTTGATAAAAATGATATATTGGAGAGCTGATCAATTTGAAAAATGTGACAGAGGAAAGAAATATTGTGACCTTTTTCAGTTTTATGACACTGACTTCTGAATTTCAGCACATCAGCCATTCTGTGTTGTAAAATATGATCAGAAAGGCATGAGCTTTCATTTACTGATGTCTGCTCTTCAGTTTTATCAATATATGTTCCCATAGGAAGAAATGCTTACACAATGTATATGGATTAAGAATTGGGTGAATAACTATTCAAATAATTTGCATATTTCACAAATATTTTTGAACAAGTTATTTGACAATTTAAAAAAAATATTCACCCAATTGAAGAGCAGGGATGATAATTTGCCAAGCATTTCCGAATAGTTATTTATATAATTTTTCAAGATTTTTAAAAATAAGTGATTAAACTTTAAGGATTACTTATCCATCTCAAATATAGATTAATTGAGCGTTGGTTTATTCCCGAACAAAGAAGCTACCTTAAATTGGAGTTAAGGGTAAGAAACATAAGAGAGATATTTTAATTATCCTAAAAACAAGTGTTACAAATCTAGAATATTCAGACTTAAGGTTAGGGACACCGTGAAATAACCACAGAAAACAACGAAGAGTCGGTGGTACCTTAAGGACGAACAGATTTATTTGGGCATAAGCATCTGAAGAAATGGGTTTTTTACCCACGAAAGCGTATGCCCAAATAAATCTGTTAGTCTTTAAGGTTCCACCGGACTCCTCGTTGTTTTTGTGGATACAGACTAACACGGCTACCCCTCTGATACTTGACACCATGAAATAACCAGACCATTATAATTGGTGCATAATAGTGTTTGTACTCCCATATTAGCAGAAACTGATTTTTAAAGACAATTTATATATTTCATTTTTACTTTCATGGTACCACCACAGGGCCTGAACTAAAGTACTTTGGGTGCCTTAACTATGAATTTCCATACCTTAAAAGAAAAACCATTTTCACGTTAACTATGGATTTTCCAAGGTTATCACTGATTTGGGGATAATTGAAATATTCCTGTAATGGGTTTTACCCTAAACTGCAGACATGTAATCTCAACCTTAATTCCATGTTAACAGTTATCTAGGAATTTTCTTGGGTTTTTTACATTAAAAATTTCATACTTAAATGCTAACAAAGAAACCCAAAGCTAATGTTACCATGTGATATTTCTCAAGATTTGAAGATACGTAGCATCAACCTTAAATTAGAAAGAAAAGAAAAAAAATCAATACCCACCTCGCCCCCCACACACACACACATTTTTAGGATCAGATTCAGTAGCACACAGTGGCTGCTTTCTCCCACTCTGGAGTAGGACAGAGCAACCATAGAGCACTGGGCAATTTCCCCCTGCTCCTGACCTCTATATTTCCCTGCATGCACAGCACACAAATTCCATTTTCTCCCTCCATCCCATCTGGCCCCTTCTCCTTCCCCTCTCCCCTCACCCCCAGATTCCCCTTTCGATCCTTTGTAAGTACTTGTGGTGCAATGGGTAATGCTGAAAGTAAAGTTTTAGGATTAATGGTCATGATTTCTTGGTTTTATTCATAACTGAAAGTTTCTTCTTCAGCATGGACTGTAGAATATTCTACTGTAGGGAATTCCATGAACAATCATATACTTTCAAAATGGCCATCATCTGCTATTGTTTACAACAGAAGAGAAGTCAAACTGCCCTCAGGGCGGATGGTGGCCCTCTTGCTGTCAGGAGCCACCATATTATCTTATGGCAGCCTGTGGGGGAAGATAAGAAAGATCAAATAAATATAACATGGGAGGCTACATATCTCAAGGGACTGGTAATACAGCAGGCTTCACTTTGATTAAGGATTCATTGATTTTTCATGTTTAAGAAATACCCATCAGTTCTGAAACTTGGGGATTGGGAGTACACAAATGTGGATGTAAAAAGTTTTTAAAACAAAAACAAACAAACAGAAAAGTAGTTTTTACCAAGAGCCTTGAGAATAGAGCTGATCAAAATATTTTTAAGAGCATTTTCACTGAAAAGTGAGGTTTTGATGACAAGATTTTTTTTGTTTAAAAGTTGTGCAGAAAAAATTCCACCCTCACTTTCCTCCTGCCACCTTTTTCCACTGGAAAATAGAGTAGGATTTTTCCTCAATTTCAAAAACAAAGAAAAATTAAACCCCTTTCACTGGTTACTGCCCCACTGAGGCGAATATCACCAATTCCTCCTCCTCTAAGTCAAAAAGGAACCAAGTCTGAAGGCCCAGAAGCGTCCATGGTTATATTTAAACCCCAGTGAGGGGGAGAACAGAAATCATTGATGATCACATAGACATCTACTAAGAGTAGCATTGTGTTTTGGCATTTCTAGCATGCAAAGGTTATTTTGTGATGGGGCTGGTAGAGTATCACTGTTTTTTCTCTCTCGCTCCCAGTTTGACTGCATATATATGAAACCTTTACAAGCCTATTGCAAAGACAAAACAGCAAGCGAGGAAACATTACTCAAGTAGTGCCTTCAAAGTTATACCCTACAGCTAATCTATTGTATTTGTACTTATTTTTAAAGCTAGATAAATAGATATATTACTTAGCAGATCTTTACTTGACGACCTTTACCTCAATAATTAGAGCTAGCACTGGAAACAAAATTACTACTCAACAAAGTTAATTTCAGATTTTGTTCAAAATGATCTTTAGAGTTGAAGGTAATAAATCTCCTTCAGTAAATAATATGCTTTTGGGTATTGATTTATATTTTCAATAGTTTTTTCATTCATTGCGATCCCTTCTAAATGAACCACTTGGATACATTTAACATTAGTTGCCAGCCTATTTGTCAAACATTATAACTATTATTTTAAAATGCAAACTCCATTCCAGGAAGTGCAATCAATAGGGCCACATAAAAAACAATGTCTTCTTTCAATTGTTTCACCAATTTTGCTGATCGCATACAACAAAACAACAACAGAAGTTAACCTTTTGGAAACTGACAATGGAAATATTTTGAACATACTGACAATTCAGAATATTAGGGCCTAATTTTTAATGCATGGCATCATTTTGTAGGCACATATCTTCACACTAACATTTGTGCCCCAAAAATGCTTGTTTGCATTCATGGCACTTATATGTGAATTGCTACCCCAAATGACAAATGACTGTGTAGATCATTATTTCTATATAATTGTACACACTAAAGTGCAAGTTCAAAATTAAAGGCTGGAGTAAGTCCCCTTAGAAAAGATGGGCTAAAGGAATCATTCACAAGTTCAATATTAAGAAAAATAGTTACAAAAAATGCTAATAGTCTGTTACTGTTGAAAACACATGCATCAGAACTGCCACACTGTCTTGGGGATTTGGAAGCATCTAGCCCTAGTTTGATTCTTCCTTGTCCAAATGAAAACAAAGGTGCAAGATTATTTTTTTACCTATGCTAGATTGGAAAAAATTGACACATAAATCCTTATTGCATTAGCTTCTTTGGGAACTAGTATAGTTCTTATGCAGATGCAATACAATCAGGTTCCTCAGTTTCTTTTTGGTCTGGTTTTATGTCACAAATGTCCTGGGTAAGAAAGAGATAAAGCATTTCCTCTTTCCTCCTAGGAAAACCTTTCTGCCCTTACAGAGACTCACATTGTAATTTGTGGAATACATAACAAACAACAACAGGTTTAAGGAACCTTTGCCGATATATGATTTATTTCATTTATTACTGGGCATCAGTGGTTTTCATTAAAGAATCAATATTTCCCAACCATTACTACCAGGTAATGCTACCATTGTTGCCTATCCTAAGTACAGGGAAACAATTCTAAAATACCTCTATGGCAGGGATTCTCAAACTTCATTGCACTGTGACCCCCTTCTGACAACAAAATTTACTACATGACCCCAGGAGCGGGGACCGAAGCCTGAGTCTGCCCAAGCCCCGCTGCCCGCGGGGTCGGAGGGGGGAGCAAATCAAAGCCCAAAGGCTTCATCCCCCGGCGTGGGGCCTGTAACCTGAGCCCTACCATCCAGGGCTGAAGTTGAATCCTGAGCCCTGGGCGGTGGGGCTCGGGCTTCAGCTTTGGCCCCGGGGCCCAGCCAGTCTAACGCCAGGCCTGGCAACCCCATTAAAATGGGGTCGCGATCCACTTTGGAGTCCTGACCCACAGTTTGAGAACCGCTGCTGTATGGCATAACTATTCATAGACTGTAGATTCATCTCCAATCTTTCCTTTGTTGGTGCGCAGTGGGGAAGGGATAAGAGAGGGGCATTTATTTGGCAAGCAGTCTGGGTTAGAAGCTACAGGCTATTTGTTTACACCTAGTCCATTCAAGGCTGGTGCTTACTCACAGCCCTATACTAAGTTTTCACTGTATTTTTATTATTTAAAAAAAAATCACAAAAGAAAGCAAAACAACATAAATCACATACAAACAGTTAAGCATGAAAAAGTTACAGAAGCTCATTTGTGCCAAATGTTGACAGCACCCTCAGTCATGATAAGTTGCACCTTATTCAGAGGAGTCCCACAGATTTCAGCTGGTCTACTCCTGGAATGAGCTAATGTAACTCAAGTCAAGTAAGGGTAACAAACTCTGGCCCTGGTTCTTTTGTTCCCTCTCCCTTCCCTGAATCCTCCCTCACCCCCATCCCCTCCAACACACATTCTATACCTAGCATCTACCTGACCCCATTTCAAGGCACATAACCTACTGCTTAATGAACATACAATTGCAGTCACTCAAACTCATGGGCACACACTCTTTCTCGCCCTCTCCTCTCTTTTTCCTAAAAATAGCAGCAAGGGCTACTGGAGCAATAAACTTCAAAACCACATGGGAAATAAAATGTCATAACATTAATTATATCCTCGGTTACACTGCTGCAATCTCTCTGAATGCATCCATGTTACGAGTGGGCTAATTCTGTAATAAGTAAGCTAAATACTTTTAAGACCTTAAAAAAAAAGGCCTCATGGGCATGCTTTCATAACTATTTAGAAACTTATCCTTAATACAGGGGGAACAAGATCATAGGTATTTTAATAAATAGTTAGTTGATTGTTATATTCTCCAGAAAGACACTTATAACCAAGGTTTATGACCATCTACTGGTGTGCTTATAACTATCTATAAAAGTATTTCCCAAATCACAGAAATGTTTTTTCCCAAATCACCAAAAAAAATTTCCCCCCAAAAAGGGACCTTGATAGGCCATCTAGTCCAGTTCCCCGCACTGAGGCAGAATTAGATATTATTTAGACCATCCCTGACAGGTGTATGTCTAACCTGTTCTTAAAAACCTCCAATGATAGAGATTTCACAACCTCCCTAGGTAAATTGTTCCATTCTTAACCACCCTGACAGTTACCAAGTTTTTCCTAATTTCCAACCTACACCCCCCTTGCTGCAATTGAGCCCATTCCTTCTTGTCCAGTCCTCAGTGATTAACAACAATTTATCAACATCCTTCTTGTAACAGCCTTTTACATATTTGGAGACTACTATCATGTCCCCCCTCAGTCTTCTCCTCTCCAGACTAAACAAACCCATTTTTTTTAATTTTTCCTCATAGATTGTGTTTTCTAGTCCCTTCATCATTTTTGTTGCTCTCATCAGGATTTTCTCCAGTTTGTCCATATCTTTCTCAAAGTATGGTGCCCAGAATTGGGCACAGGACTCCATTTGAGGCCCTATCAGTGCTGAATAGGGTGAAAGAATTACTTCTTGTGTCTTGCTTACTACACTCCTGCTAATTCATCCCCGGGGGTTGTGGCTAGGTTCTAGATTAGTCACAGGCCTGGTGAGAAGGAGAAGCCCTGTCGGTGGATGGGGGTTGCAGAGCGAGCCCACCTCCGACTCAGGCTGGGTGTTGCAATCTGGTTCACAGGGTTGCAGCACCACTTAGGTTTGGCCCGGCCGCTCTTCCATCATGATGGATGGGTGTTGAGCCAAATTTGAGTGAGTGTAACTGCAACCTGGTGCAGGGGGTTGCAATGCCACTCAGTCATGATGGAGGCATGGCTGGTCCAGACCTGAGTGGTGCTGCAATCCTGTGCACCGGATCAAAATGCCTGGAGCAGGGAGCCAGGCCCAGCGAGTGACGGGTGAGCTCACTTTTCACTGTGTTCACTCATGCTCTCCCCCATACTCTCCCCTCCCCGCTTGGGGCTTCCCTTCTCGAGTGGGCCTGGATTAGGATTGCAGTGCTGGAGCAAAGGGTGCTGCTGCAGGTGGTCATTGCCCCCTCAGCAAGGCAAGGAGGTGGAGACAAAGGAGGACACTGGCTTATGAATTTGAACCGTGGGTGGGTCACAGAAGAAAGACAAAATGCAGTTGGTGTGTGGACAAAAAGTTTGGGAACCACTGTTCTATAGCAAATACTACTCATGTCTTTAACATGCTTAAAACAGCTATTGATCATTTATTAACCTTTTATAAAATGCAGCCTTAAATATAAAGTGTGAGCAAAAAACACAGCAGGGTTCAGTTTAAATAATGGGCTATTTCTTATTTTAGCCCAACTGTTTTCTAATTGAACAACTAAGATACACCAATCCACCTAGAGAAGCACTGGAGAATACACAGTAATGTAGGGGAAAGTCCTATAATGGCCAGAGGGTGGGCAATATAATTTAACTAATAGGACTCTTCTATTATGCTATGAAAACCTTTGGGGGAAGTTTGAGGAGATGGTTCTTCAGAGTGAGGCACAGAAAAGAACAGATACTTATCCACAGTAGCTTTGGTTCTTTGAGATGTGTGGTCCACATGGATTCCTCTCTTGGTGGCATGAGACGGGTTCCTTTTGGCCAGCAGTATCTTTTGCGGTAAAGCCTGTGCGCTAGGTGTCAAAGCCTCACCACCTGAGGACTGAGAAGAGCCAACCACCCCTTAGGTCTTTCACCAATATAGAATCCCAAAAGAAGCAGAGTTCTGTAGTAGCCAGCAAGGAGAAAGGGTTGTGGAATACATGTGGAGAACATCTTGAAGAACTACCGTTACTATAAGTTGATAGTCAACCAGATTGGAATCCATGTTGACAAACAAGTAGTAGTGAGCTGTTCACTTAGAGGTGAGTAGTAGAAATCCTGCTAAAATAATGACTGCAGGACAGTCATCTGATCTGGAACCTCTACCAAGAAGTAGTGTCTTAAAATGGTGTGAACTGAACTCCATGTAGTTGCCCTGCTGATTTCAGAAATAGGGACATTTAGTGAATAAATTCTAATGACTATATGATGCTGACTAGCTCATAACATGTTCTTATACAGTTGGAGACCCATTCTGATAATCTCTGTAAGGATATTGCCTCACCATTACCCCTATCAGAAAAGACCACAAGTAATTTGGGTGTGTTCCTGATTTACTTTCTTCCACCAAAATAAGAAGACAGTGTCCTTAATACATCAAGTATGTGAAGTTTAGCTCCCTCCCTCCCCCCCAGGGTTGAGACTTGAGAAAGAAAACTGGAAGACAAATTAATGTATTCATATGGAAGTCTGAAGCAACCTTGAGCAGAAACTTGGGGTGAGGCCTGAGAATGACCCTGTCTTTGTGAAAACATGAATAAGGCCCTTAAGGATTCTTTCCACTGTAGGATGAGAATATACAGTGTAGACTTGACTGTCGGAAATGTGCAGATATTGCTGCTAAATGAACCCTTATGGAGCTGATGGAAAGTCCAGCTTGCTTCAGGACTAGTAAATAGTCCAACACCACTGAAATAGGTGTTGTGAAGGGGGACAGCTGGTTTTGAGGTACCCAAACAAAAATCCTCTTCCATCTAGCTTTATAAATCTTTTGGATTGAAGCCTTCCTGCTTTCAAACAGAATGCTGATCTTCAGCTGAACAGCTTCTTTCGGTGGACATTATGTCAGATTGGTGACTGTAAGGCTAATTTTTCACTGCTAGGTTCATCAGAGCTTAAGACAAGAACTGCCTGCCCAACACTGGGGCTATTATGATTATCAATCCTGCATCTCACTACTGTTTCTTCAGAACACTTGTTACCCTGGGAATTGGAAGAAAGGCATACATCAATCCCAGCATCCAGGGGATGAGAAAGGCACCTGTCTGTTGACGTAATGCATAGCCAGGGTGCAGTCTGTCAGTTTCCTCAGAATGAATTTGTAAGACAACTTTCTTGGCATTTATTAGCCATAATGAAATCCAAACCACTTGTTAGCTCATCCACTATCTCAACTACCCTGAGTTCTTGCTCAAAATCCAGAAGTTCAGTTTTCTCCATTATTGGGCAGATGTACATTCCCCAGTCAATGTTTCCATTTGAGACTGATTAGGTGGTTCGCTTTTGAATTCCTTCTTCTTTAGCATTTTATCACATCAGATCTAATCACTTACATTTGAGCCAGTGTCCATTATTCTTTTGCATTTCATAGATCCTATGACACACTTAATAGCCAAACTCCAATTATTATTATTCAACTGCCCAGTTCTAAACTAAAACTGTGGTGCTGCTTCTTTTACCTCCAAGTTTGCCCCTTCAACTTGCTCTCATCCCCGCTTCCCAAAACAGGGTGAGAGACTTTCACCAGACACTTGTGAGGCTCTCTCCTGGTGAGACTTATATTTAGAGCAATCCTTTTTGTGGCTAGATTTTTCACAGTAGCAGCATTAAATGAACTGCTTCCCTTTACTTTTGCATTATTACCAATTTCCCTTGGTTTTACAAACTGAATTTAATACTTGTTTCTAATTGTTCAAAAATGTCAAGAAATATTAGAATCCCCTTTGCCATCATGCATATTAGACACAGACCTGTACTTATAGGACTCATAGAGATCAGCTTCCATCTTTCTCACTAGTGACTGTTTCCACTTCTGGTGATGTGCTGTATGGAAAGATTCAAGTTCTGTGGCAAATTCCACAGTCTCTTGGAGTGCATTTGACCTCTTTTTGCTGATCTTGATCTGCAAGTCTAGCTGAGTGTCTATAAATTGGTCCGTTGTCCATTTATCCTGGAAATCCTCATTGGTATCCAGATATGCCAGGAACCCAAGTCTCTTCAAGTCTTCTGCCATTTCAAGTAGAAGGAACTGCGTTCTGCTGTGTGATCCCTACTATGTTCAGGGAAACAAGGCTCTGTTTGTAAATGTACAGGATTCTATCAAAGAGATACCAGACTTCATCATCAATTTCTCCTCCTAACAGAAACAACCTACAAGACCCCAGTGCAGCTGTCCTGAACTGTGACAATAGTGTGGAAAGATATTTTAGGAAGATAAGATATAAGCAGTTTGTTGTTCTTTAGAAACCCAGACTCCTTCTGGAAGAATGAGATTTTGCAGTAGTAAAGTTTCAAAGAATGAACTATATACGATATTTGAATACTGAACAAAATAAATTAAATAGGAGTCTAGTAATTTGAAGTTCTGTAAAAGTGAGTTTACATGAAAGAAAGTCTAGTATGGAAATATTTATTATGATTTTGCTTGTCATATTTCAGTTTGAAAAAGAAAGTAAATAGCTATAGCAACCATAAAAATCATTGTCATTGTAATACTTTATGCAATGACTACACCCATCAGAGCCTTTTTTCAAAGAACATGCCATCCATTCAAAAATAAAATTAAGCAATACATTAGGGCCCCTAATCCTGCAAACACTTAACTTCATGCACTTAACTTGATGCATGTACGAATCCCTTTGACTTAAGTAGGAATACTCCTGTGTGTAACATTACATCAATGTTGCATCAATGTTTCCAGGATCAGTGACTATTTTAAATTTGTGCTAATGGCTAACTTCCTTGAAACAAGTTTGGATCTACTACCAAGTAAAGTCCATACCTTATTTTTTTCCAGTAGTTCACTTTGTGCTGTCTTGAAATCAGAACCCAAGTTACTTGACGGCAGTTTATTTCTCTTATCCAGAAGTTCCTGAATTTCTTTCACCTGGGCCTTCAACCTTCTATTCTCTCTTTCCAGACCTTGCTTTTCTGTTTCAAGTATTTCTCTCTTTCCCCACTCAGAGGTATTCTCAGACTGTAGTCTCTCCATCTGAAAAAGATAATTTTTTTAAATAAAAATCTGCTTTTTTTCTGGGTGAAGTTAAAGGGCTATCCAGCCAGCACATCCTACAGAGGTTTCATGGACACCCTGGAAAAAATCAACTTGATACATAATTTAACAGTTTTGCAGGATTCATAAATGTTTAAAAAATGTGAACATGAAAAAGAAAAACATACAAGTGAAATTACAGTTCTTTATTTTTCTGTAGTTTTATCTTTTCATTCATAAAGCACAAGTCAGTCTTCAAAAGGGACAGTGTTAACCACTGTAAGTTATTGTGTTTAACTTGTTCCGTTCTCTATTGTACATAGATTAATACTCTTAAAAATCAAGAAAAAGGATTTTTTTTAAACACAAGACAGAGTCAGTTTTGCACACCATCTCTTTAAAAGTGTCGGAGCCCAGTTTTCACCCCATGAGGAAAAATCCCACTTTCCATACTAATTTTATTGTACACTTTTTTTAATTTTAAAGGAATGGAAAGAAGTGTTTTGGAAATAAGACAATTAATAATGGATGAGCATAAGCAGTTGTTTGTTATTGTTACTCAATTAAGGCTCTACATGAATTGCAGGATGATTGTCAAAAAATTGCAGTTGAGTTGTGGACAAACCATGGAAAATTGTGGAAAAGTAATAATGGACCTTAATATTTGCGGTAAAGTGCACTGTTATTTTTACGTGAATTTCTGTTGGCTGCCCGGGGCTAAGAGTAGGGGTCCGGGGCTTACATTGGCTGCCCAGGGATGAAAGAGGGGGCTCCTGCTCTCAGCCCCGGGGTGGATGGGGATCCCCCTGTTAGACCCATTCACAGCGAGGCTCCTGCTGTCAAAATTGTGGTGGAAGCCTAATATTGCATCATCTGCAATATCGCACGTTAAGTAGGGCTTTATACTTAATGGATTATTTTGTTAGTACTCAGAGCCTGCTGCATTGAGGAGATAATGCTTTAACACTTGGCTTTACTGGCGAAGTTTTAAATTGTAACTTCAGTACTAGAGCCAACTACCTGGGTAACCAGAGTAACTTGTTTCTTTGGTTAACAGTCATTAGTACTGGAATGAGAATGGTCTTTTGCAATCCAACTAAGAACATCCCACTATCTTAGTTCAACAGAGTCAGGCTTTTTGAATGCTGATCAGTGCATTACTAAGGGGAATGAAATGAAGTAACAACAACAAAAAACAGTTTACTAAGTGATGGAGAATGAACATCTAAAAAGTGATTTTATTTACTCAAAGACAGGTAGAGGGAGGTTATGCCAAGGGTGTATCAAATGCTCTCAAGATTTTAAAGGAAAAGCTGTGGTCAAACAAATTGATTTTTGTACCAGAAATCAGATAACAGGCACTTATCAAAAGTTTTAAATAGGTTAGAAATGGTCAAAAATGAGAGAATCCAGCAACTTGAGCCAAGAAAAAGGGCAGGAGGAGAATTCCATCAACAGCAGAAAAGTTTTAAATAAAATAATGTGAACTTTGTTACTTGCAGTTTTGTGAAGACCAGAACCAATTATTTGATAAAATTATATGGTCTGACAACTGTGAAAGGCTATAAGGTATCGCTAGCTTTTACTGCAGAAAAAGGCTGTACAAGTCAGCAAGGTTTTAGAAAGAAATCAGACAGTCTTATTTTAGATTTACTTTTCGCAGGCACTGACTGGTTTTATTTTAAAAACCCATATGTGGCAAACAGTAAAAAACAATCATGTTCAAGGAGAATGGTAGATGAAGGCATTCACAGAATCAGAGACGCAATAATTCAGAAACTTTTAGTTTCAGAAATGGTGTTACCTGGGTTAATCAAATTGCAGACTTGTTTGTCCGTCCCCCCCACACACAAACACACAAAATCATTAGCAACTATACAAGCAAATTAAGATAAGAGCAGGATTAATCATGGGTTACATCGTTTTTCTATATCTAGTTCACAGAAGCCTCAATCCTACAAACACTTATAAATGTGATTAATTTTACTACTGAGATAGTAGTCTACTCTACTGTGGGACTACTCACAGGGCCGTAGTAACAATGAAAATGTACATACAGCACTAAACCCACCATATCAGCTAGTGTTATTTAACCATTTCTTGTAACTAAACCCAAACTCCATTCCCTTGTGGAATTTCCTTGAAATTAATGGGTGTCCAGACAATCACAAGGGTCAGCCCACCTGGTGCAACTGCAGGATCTGGGCCTATCTTTGTAGTCTCCACAGGGAGCCCAGAGATTAAATGGGCATGGGCACTGATCAATGCCTCCTTTGTAGAAAGAGACCCTCCATTCCAGGATATAGGGGCCTTGCTTGGGTGTTGTGGAGCAACTTGTACTGTGACTCCCTATCCGATGTAACTTTTGTAGCTAAATAATGCACCTTTATCAGAACTAGAGTCACATTGAAAAAAGGTGTAAACTATTAAAAAAAAATTAGGATGTCAACATCATGCTATGGGTTCCATAGAAGTGGAAAGTTCTGGAACTGACCAGACAGCGAGGAATGGTCAGGGGTTCATTGTGGTGTTAAAGCACTTCTCATAAGCTACAGAGTAAAACCAGATCAGGGAGCACCTGTACGGAGTTGGGCAGTTTTACATTCAATTGACTCCTTGTCTTTTTCCCTGTTAACCCTATTAGGGCTGTATTAGGAGTCAGTAGCTCATTTGCCCATTGGGGTATGTCTACAAAGCAAAGAAAAACCAGTGGCTGGCCCATGCCAGCTGACTCAGGCTCACAGGGCTTGGGCTGTTTCACTGCTGTTGTAGACTTACGGACTTGGGATGGAGCCCTGAGCTCTGGGACCCTTCCACCTCACAGGGTCCTATAGCCCAGGCTCCAGCCTGACCTCAACGTCTACACAGCATTGAAACAGCCCAAGCCCTGCGAGCCTGAGTCAGCTGGCACAGGCCAGACACGAGTGTCTAGTTGCTGTGTAAAATATCCAAAATGACAATCATGGGTTCACAGGCAAACAGATATATATTTAGTGGGGGTAATATTACAGAAATTCAAATGTTTATTTTATAAAAGATTCCCTCAAAAAGTGGGGCCCTCCTTCTGACCTGGCTACAATCCAATATCTGGGTCAGATAGTCAAAAGAGCAGTAAGTCCAAGTACTGCTTGTGCCCAGCTAAAGATAGACCAGTCTTTGCTAATGTTCCTCACATCCAAAAGCAGACATTATCAATGAGTCATTCTGGTGATTTCACTTGTATTTTAGTTGTGCTATTTAATGACATTTTACACCCTTAGAGAGTTTGCTTAAGTAATGAGCACAAGATCTGATTTGTAACTCAAGGGAAGATGATGCCAGGAGACAGATGAAAGAACAGGCAAGTCAATTTATAAACCACTGATAGAGGCATGAATCAACATGAGATTAGGCAAATGAGAAAGGAAAGTATTAACAACCTTTGCCTTACTAAATAAAAGTCTATTGTGATTCTCAAAAGGAGAATGGATCTGTGTTCTTGATTAGCCAAAAGGCAAAGAATTTATAGTAGTAATCTTTAGGCTTTTGGTAAACATCTAATATAACATCCTTTCCCTGACTCCTTGTCCTCCAACCGCCTCCTGCAGAAACTTAACTTCGCAATAAAAGTTGAAAATTCCAAGAAGAATTTTCCTTTCTTTTGGTTGCAATAAGTTGCCCCTACATTACATTGTAAAATTACAATGAATTTTAGAGGATGGTGAAAGGGCTTCTTGAAAATCTAGCAAGAACAGAATCATAGCTATTTGGCTATTTGTTCCAGTAACAAATTAACATTTGCCTACAATGATCTCATAATGTTTTTTGACTAATGGCTGAATGGTTTTGGCAAATATTTTTGACCTCAAAATAAACAATTTAGGGGAAAGAAGTTTTAAACCAGTGCTTCGGGCCCTTACCTGGGATATGGGAGGCCTGGATTCAATTCCCCCTTCTGTCTGATGTGGAACAGGGATTTGAACTTGAGTGTCCCACATACCAAGAGAATGCCCTAGCCACTGACATATGATATGATCTGGTGGGACAGTCAGTCAGTCTCTCTGTGTATAAATAATTAAGTAGTCATTGCAGCAGGGTTTTGAGCTTGGAGCTGTCTCGTACATCGTAGGTGAGAGCCATAAAAACCAGGCTACAGAGTCAGTCATTTTCACTCATTCTCTCTCTAGCCCAATGACTATTTATTGTCATTACGAATGACTATGAAATGCCAGTATGAATGTTTCATTTGATCCCAAATTATTATTTTTTTAATTTTCCAACTTTTTGCAATTTTAGGATTCCGTTTGACCTAACCCATTTTTTTCTGAACTCCTGACAAATTGAAAAATCAGTAAATCCATTAGCTCTACTTTGGCCCCATAGTTTAGGAAGCAGCTATCCAGGTGGCAAAGAGAACCAGCGAAGACTTTTGAGAACTACTGTTAGAAAATATTCTGGCCATCTCCAGAAGTTACTCTGAGGATAACTAGACAGACCCAAATATATTGGGCAATGACTGCAGAAGAAATCTGCAGGCTGCTTTCCCTTATAGGATTTTTCATAGATATGTTTTCAGTTTCCGGGTCTGAATCAACCTGAACAAAATATCCAAAATAAAACCATGAGCTAAGGAACAAGCCTATTGGGGGAAATTTGTGGATTGAAAAGCCATGTGAAACAAATTTACAGGCAAGGAGATTAGTTGAATGCATGTGAATTAGAGCTGGTGGGTTTCACATGTCTTTTGACCTAACAACTAAACTTGGTGTTAACCCATTGCAGGGGTTATGGAGTGAGTACAATAAGTCTATTGAAGCTTGAGACCACTTTTTTTATTTTGATTGCGGTCTGTTAAAGTTGTATCAAAAAAGAAAATCTTCAATATCCCTTTTCTCAATATCATCTTTCTCAGTTCCCAGATCTGGGCTGGAAAAATAAAGAGTTTAGCTCCCCATTCTTCAGATAAACTTATGGATGCCAAACCTGTCATTGTTCTCCAACCAGCTGCAAACACTAAAACATTAGTCTTGAGGGAAAACCAAATAGCACAACTATGGGCTAGATGTTAGAATAATGTAACCTCCACCAAAAACTGAGTTTTTCACACAGGACTTGGGTTCAAACACAGTGCTGATGTTAAAGCGCAGTACCCTGGGGAAGTATAAAGCCCTGCAAGTAATGACATACTTAAGTCAAGAAGCAAACCAAAATTACTTCCGATGATCTCAGTGTCTCGACCACCATTATGAATCCACATTTGATTGCTCTGTTTGACTACACAGCCAATAATAAGGGTATTACTTTATACATTGAGATTCCTTGAGCATGAAGAGTACTGTATACATTAACATCTTTCCTACTCAATTGGCTTAAGAGGCTTTTTGAACAAAGCTCATAAACTTTACATCTCTGTAAGCCTTCACAGGTGGAGTTCACACATACCATTATTTATAAGAACATATTTTGTTCCAAGAAACATACATACAAAATACTCAAATGCTTTTTGCACTGCACATCTATCAGGTAAATTCAAGGATTCTCACATCTTTTCCTTAAGTACCTCAAAAGGTGCTATTAGAAATCAGATATGCTTGCCTACAAATGCCACACACACACACACACACACACACACACACACATATCTATTTTAACGATAAGATGAGCCCTAAATCCAAAGCTTCTCTACTCAATAGGCTGCACAATAATCCATGAACTCCCCAATTTGGGTCTTCAAAATACCAAATCCAAACTTTTCCAAATTCAAGTCTGTGACAATTCTTTTTGTCACAGTGATAGCTCTGAGTTGTGTACTTCAATACAAACTCAAATCTTGATCTAAAGTTTAGGTTTGAGGCCATCTCTAGGGATATTCTACTAGATCATTAAAGGATCACGAAAAGCCATACAACATTTGAGAAATATTGATTGTTATACCACAAAAAAGCAACACAGTTCATTGAAAAATTTGAAGAAAACTGTGATCCTTGTGCTTGAAGAGTACAAAGAGGAGAGCTCCTCTTCAGACCCTGATGGAGGCACTTTTAAATGACACTCATATGTGGATATGTTTTTTAAGAGCTCAGCATCCACAATTGGGGTCAGATTTTTAACCCATTTTAGTTCCCATTTAGGCACCAAAGTGAGTTGGACTAGATTTTTCACAGTGGGTGCAGAATGTTTTGAAATTCAGGTTTCAATTATGAGTACAGACGCTCCCCAGGTAACGCAAGACCCGACTTACACAAATTCACACTTACGGAAAAAGTTCCATAAGCCAGAAATAGGATTTTCGAGTTGTAGAAATTTTGGCGTAATGTAGGGGTGTACATTTCCGACTTACGCAAAATTCGAGTTATGCAAGGCTTTCCGAAACAAAACGATTGCATAAGTCGGGGAGCGTCTGTACAGATTACTTGAAAATGTGGTCCATAATATTTAAAGCCTTTTATTACACAGCTATAGCTGTTTTCTGAGCAATAATAAAATTACATCTAAACACTGGTCATCAAAACAAATAGGAATCCATGAAAGGATATATATGAAAAAGGAGATAACTGAAATTTATACTTGCACTGGGATTCAGTGCAACATGAACGGCTCATGCAAATCTTAGTGCAGTTAGCTGTGTGAACTCTGTTTCCCCCTAAATAGGAAAACATGCCTGTTCTATGCATAGATGTGAAAAGCCTGACAACTTTGTCTGACCTAGGAAACTCCTTTCCCAAATCGAACCTTATCTCCACAAAACTCACTCAACTCTCAGAAAAACACAGGATTGTAGCTTGCCACACTTCTGTCCTTCTGCCATATGTATGCTGGTACCCTTGTTAGGGCTTAAAATTAGGGCTGAACTGCTCCTCCACATGTATAGTCTTCAGGGGACTAACAATGGAAACCCATTTCCCACCTCCATAGAAAACATCTTAAAGGAAGAGCAGAAGCCCACCTGTTCCACAGCAATGGGACTAACAATGCTCCTCCACTGCTTCTTTAAAGTCTATTTACCAGATTGAGGTATGCAATAATCTAATTGGAAACCCCTGATCAGGGGATTTCCTTTTAGCTAAGCATAAAAAGATACAGTAAATTGCCTGTACCATGTAGTAATCAAATATAGTACAGTATTCTGAAATAATGGTCCAAAGAATTGCAACAACACTGCAAAAAGCCTATAATGTTTGGGATTACTACTACAGAACATGGTAGTATTTCTTATTAAGGTGGAGCAGGTGGCAGGCTTGGAGAAGGATTCTCCAGATCTGCTGGTGCTAAGCAGCATCAGAGGAGCTGACCTCTCACCTGAATGTTTTCAGTAGAAGTATGAAAGAAAGTGGGTTTTCTTTGCTGCCCTTTCAAAACCCTAGATCAGACAGCCAGTCAGTCACCCCATGAAACACTGAGGATAGATTGGTTGGCCTTTCCCAGTGCTGACAAAAAGGATTACAGGATGTCAGGAGCCAATCCTGTAGGATGTAGGAGAGCTAGTCAGATGAATTAAAAGCCATCTAAACCTTTGTCAAATGAACTTAATCTATATGAAGCAAGAAAGCTGGGCATCTCATAACTCTAGTTACAGTCTATCTGAAATTGCTCTAATTGTCTGAATGAAATTCAAAGAAATTGTCATGCCAAGTTCTGAAGTTATGAAAACATAAGTATCATCTGCTAACTAAAAACCCAAAGGCATCTTGCTTTTTAAAATAAATATTCACCAAGAAAATTTCAGCGAGAACAGCAACATATGCACATAAATGACTTGGAATCCAAGATGATCCTAAGGTTATGTGTATACTGCAATTAGACATGCCAGCTGACTTGGACTTGTGGGGCTCGGGCTAAGGGGCTGTTTAATTGTGGTGTAGATATTTAGGACTGAAGCAAGAGCTCTGGAAACCTCCCATATTACAGGGTCCTGTAGCCCGGGCTCCAGCCCGAACCTGAACGTCTACACCGCAGTGAAGCAGCCCCTTAGCTCCAGCCCCATGAACCAGAGTCAGCTGGCAGAGGCCAACCGGGGTTTTTAATTACAGTGTAGACATACACTCAGAGTCCTAACAGAACCATCTGCCTAAAGAGCTGACTCAAACTCCAAGAGAGCAAATTCGTATTTCTGCACTGATGTCTTACGCTAAATCAATACCAATTCATTCTTGGCTGGATTCAAGTAGAGCAAGTTACAACGCCATCCAAGACTGAATTTGAGTCAAACAATTAGACAGAAAGGAGACTATCAAGTGAAGCTCTGATCTATAAGGTATATTTACTTATTATCTGCACTCCTGTGAAATCTCAATTCATAGCTGCTATGATGAGAAACTTCACATTGTGCTCCTATTATGTGTTATTGATTAACACAACAAGGTCTTTGGCTACCAGACATTGATTTGTGAATCTCCCAATATGAAATTTGTACGTTGCTAATCACCTTTCTTACTATACAAAACAAAACAACAGCACCTAAGAATGTCTTCAAGTTGTGATAATACTTTTTATTTATTTTTATATACCTAATACCCAAAGGCATCTAGATACCATCACAAAGAGACACTAAAATATAATCTATCATTGACAGGCAATTGGGTAACATTCAATGTATTACTTATAAATCTCAACCCTCAGCTCCTTCAAATTTCAATATTGCTCATTCTTCCAAGTAACCTTCAGAGTGTTGGGAAATCTTTACTGGCTTTTTGTTCTGTTGGATTATTCCAACACAATAAAAAGGAATCCCTGGCATCTATTCTATTTGCCACCTTCCATGCAACAGTCTCAAAGTTGCATTTAAGAATGAATCCTGACAATCTTATGAGCTAGATTGGCATTAACCTAATTTTACAGATGGGAAAAATGAATCAGAGAGAAATTAAATGGCTTCCTCAACTCTGTGGCTCAGCTGGAAATAGGAATAAAACTTCTACCTCCCAATCTTGTGGTCTGGTCATAAGATTTTTCCTTTCCACTTAAAAACAAAATTAGAAGCATTGCCGAAGGAGACAGAACACATTTATATGAAAGTAATATATGTATTACCAAGGGTACTTTTGATACTAGAGCATTTCTTATTCATAGTATAAGTAATACAGATATTTACAAGTCCCCAAAGAGAGTTACTAGTTGCATTATTTTTCTACATTAATTGTTCCAGTTGAAAAATATTCACCATATGTCTTACATTTGAAACGGAGGAGTACAATGTTTACCTTCCTACAAAGTGCAAGATAGGAAGTATGGTTATGTTAAAGGAGGAAGATAGGGGTAGTCATCTGTACAAGCATAAAGTAAAAATTGCCAATAACATGGGTGATATGGTGGTTAATACTTGTGATGCACAAGTTTTTGTCTTTCTGGGTTTTTTTAATTGGGCATTTTAAAAATACTTCAGTTTATAGCTATGTTTATGAATGCAGGTTCTGTATTTATCTTACAGATACCAGCATATTTATTTGTAATCAGATTTGATTAATAACAAACTGGAAAGGCAGTTTTCATTTAAATTCATGAATAGAAGAGGGTTAATGCTCCATAGGTAATGTGTGTTATTTAAATAAATCATACTATAATAACAGAACTCTCTGAGCAGGCCTTCCCCACTGTCTCATTGTCCTGGATTGGACTATTGTGTGCATGAGGCGTCACAGAGGACTTATTGATATGCAACCTAGTTCTGGGAAAAGCTGCAAGAAAAACTGTCTGGCTACTTACTTGTACTTACATTTGACAATGAGGTAAGTCAATCTCACTTGTACCACCCACCTCTTCATCTGTGTTTATGGTTCACACAGCAGTACCAGATCAAAACCATTTCATGTGATATCAGCACTATCATTTACTATCAACTCCAGTTCTCTGACTAGCCTGGTGAATCTGCAGCACTGCAGATGGCCCGGTACTGCATGGTTCTATACATTCCTGTATGCTTCAAGGCTGTAATGCTCTTTTTTTTTTTTTTTTTTTTTTTTAAGGAAACAACCCATATAAATTCAGCTATTTATCTTGTAAGTTAGTTTCACCTATTGGACCAGACATAGAATTAAAACATACCATAATGTCTAACTGATACCTCATAACAGTAGTAATGTATTGCTGCTTAAATGCTATCAAAGAGAGACCTGGGCATGCTATGTTTGCAATTAGTATTACATTTTAGTATGTAGTCAACAGAAGTACTGAACAGTAGGGATACAAATTAGTTTCAGAGGTCTCTATTCATTAGCATTCTACAAAGAGATGATTCTGAAGATGCAGTATTATATTATCCCCCTCTTCAAATATGAAATAAAGAAGTCCACATTGGAAAAGCATCATTCGAGAATGCATTTAAAAAAAAAAAATTCACTGCCACCCCCAAGCCCTCCTTGCTATGTCCTTGCTCGATCCCTGTGGATCAACACTATCATCTCACTTCTCGATTACTGCAACCTCCTTCCTTTTTGACCTTGACCAACGCTATCTTGCCCCACTCATATCCCTTCAGAATGCTGCTGAAAAGGTCATTTTCTTAGACTGTCACTTTGACCATGTCACCCCCTGTGTGGGCTGCCCCTTCTCTACAGTATCAAACATAATCTGCTTGTATTCACCTTCAAGGCCCGTCATGCCCAATCCCCACCCTACCTGCATCTCTCATTCACTACTGAGCTGTCAATACTGGCCTCCAGTCAGCCCATGATGCCAGTATCGGCTTACAACTTGTTAAATTTTCAAACACTTTGTGCTTTCTCCCACGCTGCCCTGCATGCTTGGAAGATGCTCCCCGTAAACCACTGCAAAACTACCTCACTATCCACCTTCTACCATCCCCAAACTCTCCTTTGCTGTGTGGTGCTTGCAAAAACTTAACAGCCTGCCAGTGTTCAGAGACAAGTATCTATCATGCTGACCAATATTTTTGCATTGCTTCCTTGTACTCCCCCCTTCTGTCTGTCTATTTATAGCCATCTTTTGTCTCTTGTCATATTTAGATTGAAAGTTCCTTGGAGTCGGGACTATCTTTTTGTTCTGTGTTTTTAAAGCGCTTAGAATAGTAAGGTCCTGGTCCATGGCTGGGGCTTCTAGATGCTATGATAAATAATATATAATACTGAAAAAATATGGTATTTATATTCTTAGTGAGAGTTCCAAGTAAAATATTTGCACACACCCCCTCATTCACCTTTGATCCTAGCATCTGCACCATTAATGTTACATTTTGACAATAGATAGGTAAACCGCAGAGTTAAGCAAAAATCAGGAAGGTCTGGAATTAAGTTAGGAAGAGCAACCCAAATCTGAAATACTTAGTGATCCCTTTCATATCTCTTTGGGTTAAAAATCTTGTAAGATTATGCTCTGTCATAAAGCATCCAGGACTGCTGGGTTTCAGACCAGCAGAAAATGTCATAAAACAGCCTCTCTAATTCAGTGCTTTATTTTCCAGGGAAAATTAAATGCAGTGGCCCCTGACAATTTTAAAAGTTAACCAAAAATGATCTGAAATCCAGGAAAAGGTTCCGGTTTAGAGTTAGATTTGGACAAAGAATTTGATTAGTTCTTGTTTTATCTGAACAAAGTCACCAAATTCCTGTTTTCCACTTGTGAGCTACATTTGTTTAGTGGAAAAGGGAAAGATCCTATAACTGAGACAACCTTCTTAAAAAAAAAGTTACTCATGCCATGGGCCTCTTCAGATTGGCTTTTTACTAATTTCAGTGAGACAAGTATGCTCCACTTCAGTCCCCTAATCCTCTCACTTCTCTGGCAGGGCCTGTCCCATGACTGTGCTAGAGCATCCCTTAGGGCAGTGTTTCTCAACCTTTTTGATAACAGGAACTGGCTTACTGCCTTCCTAACCCGTGTCAGGTGTTCCCTAGGACATACCTGATTTGTGTGAGCCTGCACACAGCCACCAGGGACTGAAAACACAGCCAAAGAGGGGGTGTGGTGCAGATCTATCATGGCCACACCTCCTTTCTGTTACACAAAGAGGGAGAAAGGAGTGTCATGGGAATCATATCAAATCTATGAGTGGAAGGTGAGCTTTGCACTGGGATGATCCTCCTTGCACCAGTTAAATGGACTTTAGAGCTAAACATTGCTGCATAAGGAAGATGTACCATAATCTAAATGCTGATGGTTTTGAAGTGCTCTATTGGAATACTTTTCCATATATGGAAAAAATGTTATCCCCTAGTTTTCCAGAAGATTTTCCACAGAAGGAGATAGGTTGTTGCAAGTGTTTAGAATAAAAATACATTAGAGTGTCTTAGAATAAAACTAAAATACAAAAAGAGAAGGAAACAAAAGATGAACAGTGCAGCCTATAAATACTGTTATGACAATTAGAGAGACAAGGTGGGTGAGATAAGAAGTTTCATAGGACCAATTTCTGTCCTGGTGAGAGAATAGCTTTCGAGCTGACAAAGAGCTCTCCTTCAGGTCTGGGAAATGTGCTCGGTGTCACTGCTAAATACAAGGTATAACATATTGTTTAGCATAAGTAGTTAACACATAATTCAAGGGACCATTCAGGGTGAAGTGGCCCATTAATGCCTCTCTAGTCATATAGGGGTGGGTAGTGGGTTATAGATTATTGTAATAAGCCATAAATCCAGTGTCTCTATTCAGTTCATGTTTTTTAGTAACAATTTTAATGACAACTGAAAACCACAATACCATGTCAGATAATTTCCCCACACTCCCTCAAAAAGATGAGTATCCTCTTCCCAAATCATTTTCCTACCTAACTGAATTACACTTTGTTTTTCAGTAGAAGGATCAAAACAGTGGGGGAAATACAGAGTGAGATCAAACTGCAGACATGCACAAGCCACTGAACTAGACTGTCACATAAAGGTATGTGGTAGAGGGACGTGTAATAGAATACTTTTGCCCTTTAAGTCTAAACAGGGAGATCTGAGAGGCCAGGTTACACCTTTCCTGGATTTCTACTACTGACAGAGATACAGGGAACAATAGATGCAGCTTCCGAGAGAAAGGAATTGGTCGCAGAACTGTATCTGGAAAATCCTCAGCCTACCATTCTTTTTAGGGGTTGGGACAAAGAGCTTGTAGTATGGCAGGACTCCCTCCTAGTTGGAGTTATGCTGGTTAGAAGAGGCCTGGATGCTAGCCGCTATCAAGGACAAGAAGAATTGAATGTGGCTGTTCAGACTATGTCTGCAAACTTCAGAAAGAACTTGGGAAAAGCCCACCCCAGCGGGGACACCTGTGAAAGAAGGGAAATTAGGAAAGGGACTTTCACACTGTCTGGAGTGGCTCATGACTGTGAATGACTACTTCAGGGGAGGCTGTTAAAAACAGGGCAGATACCCCACACTGGTGGTATGTTGTATACTTAGTAGGGCCATCAAGCGATTAAAAAAATTAATCGCGATTAATCACACTATTAAACAATAATAAAATACCATTTATTTAAATATTTATGGATGTTTTCTACATTTTCAAATATATTGATTTCAATTACAACACAGCATACAAAGAGTACAGTGTTCACTTTATATTTATTTTTGATTATAAGTATCTACACTGTAAAAAAACAAAAGAAATAGTATTTTTCAATTCACCTAATACAAGTACTGTAGTGCAATCTCTTTGTCATGAAAGTACAATTTACAAATGTAGAATTATGTACAAAAAACTGCATTCAAAAATAAAACAATGTAACATTTTAGAGCCTGGAAGTCCACTCAGTCCTACTTCTCGTTCAGCTAATCACTCAGACAAACAAGTTTGTTTACATTTGCAGGAGACAATGCTGCCTGGTTCTTGTTTATGTCACCTGAAAGTGAGAACAGGTTTTCTCATGGCACTGTTGTAGCCAGCGTCACAAGATATTTTCGTGCCAGATGCGCTAAAGATTCACATGCCCCTTCATTCTTCAACCACCATTCCAAGGGACATGCATCCATGCTGATGATGGGTTCTGCTCAATAACAATCCAAAGCAGTGCAGACCGACGCATGTTCATTTTCATTATCTGATTCACATGCCACCAGAAGAAGGTTGATTTTCTTTTTTGGTGGTTCAGGTTCTGTAGATTCCGCATCGAAGTGTTGCTCTTTTAAGACTTCTGAAAGCATGCTCCACACCCCGTCCTGATCAGATTTCGGAATGCACTTCAGATTCTTAAACCTTGGGTTGAGTGCTGTAGCTATCTTTAGAAATCTCACATTGGTACCTTATTTGCATTTTGTCAAATCTGCAGTGAAAGTGTTCTTAAATTGAACATGTGCTGGGTCATCATCCGAGACTGCTATAACATGAAATTTATGCAGAATGCAGGTAAAACAGAGCAGGGGACATACTATTCTCCCCTAAGGAGTTCAGACACAAATTTAATTCACGCATTATTTTTTTAACGAGCGTCATCAGCATGAAAGCATGTCAAGCAGGAAGGGGCATACGAATGTTTAGCATATCTGGCACATAAATACCTTGAAATACTGGCTACAAAAGTGCCATGCAAATGCCTGTTCTCACTTTCTGGTGACATTGTAAATAAGAAGAGGGCAGCATTATCTCCTGTAAATGTAAACAAATGTGTTAGTCTTAGTGATTGGCTGAATGAGAAGTAGGACTGAGTGGACTTGTAGGCTCTGTGAACTTTTACATTGTTTTGTTTTTGAGAGCAGTCATGTAACAAAAAAAAAATCAACATTTGTAAGTTGCACTTTCACGATAAAGAGAGTGCACTACAGTACTTGCATAAGGTGAATTGAAAAATACAATTTATTTTGTTTATCATTTTTACAGAGCAAATATTTGTAATAAAAATATACACTTTGTATAAAAATATACAATTTAAATTACAACACAGAATACAATATATATGAAAATGTAGAAAAACATCCAAAATATTTAATAAATTTCAATTGGTATTCTATTGTTTAACAGTGTGATTAAAACTGCGATTAATCGCAATTAAATTTTTTAATCACGATTAATATTTTTGAGTTAACTCTGATTAATTGACAGCCTTAATAATTAGATTTAACCAATCCAGTACCAAGTATAAACTCCCAAAGTACTAAAAGTCTTATAATGGAGTCACAAACAGTCCCCTTAGACATTCCAGTCTATCTTGCGATCCAGGCAAGCTGGACTTGGTGATAAATGGTCACTTACAGCAAAAATCACAAAACACTTCAGGTTACATCCAGTCCCAAAAGACCAGTCAATTTGCATCGTAGATTGCACACCAAAGACAACACTGGTAGCCAGTTCTACAGTAAACTAACTAAAAGGAATTAGAGTTACTGAGAGGTTAAAGCAGGTAAAAATATATGTACAGGTGAGTCACAGTCTATAATTCCAAGTGGTAGCAGAGATGTAGTAATATTCCAGCTTCCCAGAAGATTCTCAGGGCTACCCAGAATAACTCTGGTGATCTCCATCTTCTTGTTCAGTTATTCCGCCCTGTTAGAATCCAAACAGTCCAGAGATGAAGCTCTTTTCCTTTTGTCCATACATACAGCTTCTTCCCACAGAAAACAAACTGACAGGGTCACTACTTACACAGGCTTTTTCTTTGCTTGGTAGAGAGAGATAAGTGTATTTAGGGCTGGTCTACATTACAGTTAGGTCGACATAAGGAAGCTGTGTAGTGTGTCTACACTAAAGCCTCTCCCCCACTCATGTACTATCCCAACATAATAACTCCACCTCCATGAGAGGTATGAGCCTTATGTCGGTGTTGTTAGGGCAACACAGTGTCTGTGTAGACACTGCACCCCTTACATCAGCTGTTGGCTGTCTTGTCAATTTCACTGCAGGTGCTGTGAAATTAACAAGAAAGCAGGGCAGCTAAAGCCCAGCTGCCCTCCACTCCCAGGGAGAACTGGGCAGCTTACACACACACACAGGCTACCAGCTGGGACAAGAAGCCCGGGTGATTCCACTGCCTGCTCCTCTCTGGGAGCGGTGCAGACCTGTCAATTTCATGGTTGCCCGAACTGTGAAATTCACAAGGTTGCCCAGCTCCCAGAGGGGAGTGGACAGGAGGCATGAGAAGCTAGGGCATCTGGATCCCTCTCCCAGGGGGCAAGATGCCTTGGGTGGCTTTTCCTGCTCCCAGCAGGAAACATGGACTGGCGCAGGGTGGGCAGCCCACCAGGAGTTCGGGAGCCTGTGAGGGGAGTAGGGAGCTGCCAGTGGAGCTGAGAGATTAGATCCTCAGCTCCTCACACTGCCCCTCTTAGATCAGTGGAAGCGGTGGACTTAGGTCAGTGAGGACGCACACCACTGACCCAGGAGGGTACTGTGGACATGAACCATCACAGTAATTACTGTGGTGGCTGTAAGTCAAACAAATATAGGTCGACTTACGTTTCTAGTGTAGACATACCCTTGATATCTGATCGTCACACACAATGACCAGTTGCCTTCCAATGCACAAGAATTAGTACTTTCCTGTTAAAGTTCTTCATTTGTGTTACAGAAGGCTTCTTTCTGGTTTGATGGGTTATTTAGCAACAGAAGTATACGCAATGTAAATGGTTGTATTACATTATAGCAGCATACAGATAAGTGAAAACAATACATGCAGCATCCCATTAGTTATCATAAAGTTTAAACATCAAATACATTCTTATACATTTAATAATCACTTTGATTTATACTGATATACAAGTGAATCGGCCTGGCTTCCAGTTATGGATATGAAAGTGTTCAGTGAGGCCGGGGGCTCTGGCATGAGCTGGCACCTAGTCTGCCAGCATCACAGGGACTTTTTGGGTTGTTCAATTTTATTGCAAATTTTGTTTATCTATTAGGCTTTACTGTTAGCCTAGGGTAGAATGAGGTGAAGTTGATTTAAAAGGCCTGTAGGGCATGCCTGGCTCTGAGCTATGGCCTGCTACAGGAAGTGTTTGTATTTGCCTCCAACACAGACATAAGTTTGCGGTGAAAGTATGTGCCTTCCCTTCCACTTTATTTGTTATTACATGATCATCATGTCTATTTCTCTCTCTTTTTTCCTTTTTGCCAGAATACCTTCCACCACATGTAAGGCCTTTCGCACAGCATGGTTGACTGATGGTTACAATGGATATCAGAAAATAACATTTTGGATAACAGGGCTTTATTTATTTATTGGCCATCTCAGCCTTGCTTATCCTCAGTGAAGCATTTATTTTTAATGTCATCTGTCTACAAGCAACCCTAATATGACCTAGAGACTTGTGTCTTCGGGGGGCATGATTCCTTGTTGAACCCAACAAAAAGAAGCCTCGGGCAACCTGATTCAAATAACTACAGAACAGCTGTTTTTAACTTGAACAGATCAACATTGAAAAGTTAAAATCAGTAACACTCTTTTGTGTTATAAACAGCTGTTTTACAGCTATTTCACTGGACTTAAAATAGAAAGAATGAATGTACATTTTAAATATTACTGTCACCCAATTTTGCAATCCTTACTTTATAAACAATACATGAAAGTCATTTAGAGCACAATTGTCTGCAACTTGAAGGAAGAAGTATACTCAGCTGAATCCTAAAGCAGCAATGGCTTGATTTCAACAACAGATTGTTGAAAATTATGTACTTATAATAAACCATAAACAGTTGTAAAGCAGAAGTCAGTGAATCCACAGGGCCCAATACTGCTCCCATCCGGCAGTCGGACCCACAATAAAGGGTGGAAAATTGAGGTTACCCACACTGCGTTTACTTCAGATTATGTTTGGTGGGGAAGGGAAGAAGTGTTTCCTCCTGTGAAACACAAGTAGATATTTTGGGGCTCACAAAAACTGCAGGTACCTGGGTTTTGTTTACAGTCACAACCAATCATAGGCCGCATTAGCTTTGTGGTTTATTACTCACTAGTTGCCAGAGCAATCAACATTCCCTCGCACAAGAATTGTGTTTGCATTGAAACTAGGGTGACCAGATGTCCCGTTTTTTTTGTCTTTTTCTTATATAGGCTCCTATTGCCTCCCACCCCCTGTCCTGATTTTTCACATTTGCTTTCTGGTCACCCTAATTGAAACTAATAAAATTGGGATTCCCAAACCCTTTGTCAATCAGTTTGGCAACATACCAGGACCCTGAGATTTCACTTCGTTTGCACAGTATTGTAACATTGTACCCCACTGTTCTTAGAAAAATGTGGAATTCTTGGGATATTCTGCTTTTTTGTTGCTGACACTGAAATTAATGGCAAGACTAATCCCCTTGCAGCTAAAGTCTGAAGATCAAACTAATTAAAACTTTTAAAATATAACGAAGTGTGTCTGAAGAGGATTCCATTTTAACAATAATATCCACGTTTTTAATTATGAAAACTGCTTTATGCAAATATCATTAGGGAATATACATATTCAAATAAGGAAACATTTTAACATAGTGTGAAGGATCCTATACTTCATAGGGCAGGCTATAATTTTAAAGGATTCAAGACATTAATTTAGGACATTAATAGTGAGAACCCTGGACCATGGAGTGAGAGATTAGCCACATAGTTATGACAATAAACTCTGAAGCTGATTTGTAATAGTATTAAGGAAGGAGGAAAAAACAGGAATTTGGGGCGTTTTCTAATAAGGGACAATTATATATAAATCTTTCTTGAAATATACCATTCTGTTGAGTAATGATTTCAATGGAACAGAAGATATTAAACTACTGCGCTGATAAAGAAACTCTCTCAGCCATGCTTAGTTTGAAAAGCAAATTGAAAGAGGTATCTGCTAAGAGGTAAGAAGTGTTACTACTTTAATGTTTTTGCCGAGATATTACTAAGAAAGAATATACTATTTTGCCCCTCCAGATACAATTTAGCACCAAAGCTGTTGCATTCCTAAGTAGGGTTTGGCATTTGGCCGCCCCAAAAATAATTGGGCAATTGAGTGTTCAACCATTGTCAAATAAAGTAAAAGGTTGTCAAATATTTAAGAGTGCTAATTTATTAGAACAGTAACAAAACAAACAAACAAAACAGTAAGAGTTTAAGGTCTGCAACAGACTTAACCTTAGATACTTACGCTTAATTACAAAAAAAAAAAAAAAAGCCACACGTTACTTGTTAATTTTAAACAGAAAAATACAAGACGCTATGAAGAATTATTACTACCCCTTTTACCAATATTAGGGTAGCATTTAAATGTGACCATTATTCAAGACTGAACAGTTACAAAAGAAAAAATTAAATTAAACAGAAACAGAACAAACACACAGCAATTATAAAAGAAAAACATCATTTTTAAATGAAATTATAGTAGGTAGGCAGCAGGCCAACTTTTCAAACCTCTTGCTCTTTATTATCTTTTTCTTTATCATCTTCAGCTGCTTCATCTGTATCTTTGTCATCATCATGAAATTCACCAGTATCTCCTTCTTTCCCTTCATCTGATGAATACTCTTCATCTGCCATTTTCTTCTGTAATCTTGATTGGGCTATACAGTCACAAGTTTCCTAACAGTGGAGGTTTTCAGTCTGTTTTCAAATGGATGCTTCCCCAAACTAACCAGTTTCATTCCACACATGCAGCAGTACACAGAAGTGTTAAAAGTATTTCTGCCACTGTGGCTGGAGAGCAAAGAGAATGACACAACACTTTGTACCATGATAGAGCAAGCGGTTTTGATTCACCTGCTGAAATTGCACTCCACATTGTTTTATAACTCAACAGGGTGCTTCTTGCTTTATAATTTGCTACCTCCATCAGTATTGTTTGTTTGTATATTCTTTAAAATTTGCAACAGCCACTATATGTCAGGAATCAGGGCCTGCAGGAGAGCCAGTCTCCAGGCAACCTAACAAGCACAGCTGGCCTGTAGTAGGCTACCTGATTGGCTACAGCCCAATCAGTTGGAAGAGCCAGCAGACTTGCTCTTAAGCCCAGAAGCAGCAGCATTTCAGTGGCTGCTCAAAGCATTCAGCCATAGCTGTGATAGCTCCTGTGCTTGCTTGTTTCCAGCCTTGCCCCATTCCTGACCCTCAGCTCTGACTTCAGCCCTGACCTCCAACTCCAGCTCTGACCCTGGGCTCCAATTCCTGACTGACTCCTACTCTAACCAGTAGGCACAACTGACCACTTTCCAGTCATTGACACTATGAGATCACAAGCTGGCATTTGAATGCATCATTAGAAAGGCCTTGACCATGGAAACATGGATCAAGAAGGTGGGCAGCATTTTGCGTGGAAGTGATTTCCCCCAATATTATTTTGTCTAAAATCTTTTTCTCTTCAGCTTTTGTAAATGGACTGGGTTCAGTATTCTCACAAGTATGTTCTTAATGTTCAAGAACTTGTTCTTGGCATCGGAAATTGTAGAACTAACATTTTCCATATTCTGAATGGACTGAGCTATGAATTGAAGCAATGAAACGCATTTTGAGTTTCACATCCAAAAGACATCATCGTCGAGAATGCCAGTGCAGATTACTTGGGCCACTCAGACACCTTTTCTTCAACAGCAGCTGACTGAACAGCCTTCTATCATATCTGAAGATCTTTGAGGCATTTAATAGAAGATGCCCATCAAGTATGACAAGGCTTACTCAGTGTGGATGAAATTGGGGGCTGTATTAAATGATGCTGGAAAATGGCAGCTGGTACTATTGGTTTTTTAAATAACTGACAATACTTCTCAACTTTTGACACATGTGATAAGAAAGCTGTCAGATCTTCAGCATCACTGATGAAAAGTTGCATTGTATGAGCAATGCATCCATAACACAGAAGGCGTAGATTCTCGTTTATCAACAAAGCCCAGGCAGCTTTCATACTAGTTGCGTCATCAGTCACAACCAAATTAACCTTCTGTAGACCAAATTCATGGTTTACATATTTAAACTGCTCAGCAATGTATTGAGCTATGTGGCGATGTTCAGTTGTGCACTGGAATGAGTAAGAACACTTGTTGTGGTGTTGTTACCATGAAGTTGATGACACCCTCACTGCAAATATTGCTCCATCCATCAGACTCATGAGGAGCTTTTCTTTTTCACATTGTCTGCTTTGGCATTCAGAAGACTTCCTGCAAGCCATTTCCTACTTGGCACTTTGTAAATTGGATACCTGTAAGATTTTGACTACAGACGCTCCCCAACTTATGCAATTGTTCCATTCCGGAAAGCCTTGCATAACCCAAATTTTACGTAAATCGGAAATGTATATTGTGCAAGCATAAAAAACAAACAATTACAACATTTTCTGCTCTACATCAATCTTCTTTTGCTTACAAACTGGTCCTGCAATCTTGCTATCACTTGGTCGCTTTCCAGGCGTGATTTGAATGAAATAATAGGGTGAAATAACAGAAATACAGTATCACTGAAATAACATGAGACTGAGAGGCTGTGAGAGTGCAAAACCTTCCCTTGTAGGAGATGCTACCACTGTATTCCTCTGCACACCGCACTACAGTACAGTACTTTGCGTTTCCGTATGCTACGCAATATTTTCCGCAACTCACAAATTTTATTTATGCCTTATGGAACTTTTTGCGTAAGGTAGAATTTGCATAAGTTGGGTCTTGCATAACCCGGGGAGCGTCTGTATATTAAATGGAGTATTGCTGGCATAAATACCTCTAGCAAACCTACAGTCAAGTTTGTTTTTCTGGTCATGGGATATTCTGTCCAAAAACCTCTCAATACCAATTTGATGACCATCTGAAGACCTTCCAGGCATAGGAGTTAGAATAGCAAAATTCTTATTAGAAGATGAAGGAATGGAATTAGCTTCACTTTTGTTGTTACTCATATCACTATTTTCAACAAAAGAGTACATGCTTTGTGATGATGCTGGCAAAGATGAAGTAGAAGGAGAATGCACAGAAGAAAACAAATTGTGATGCAGACTAGTTTTCCTCTTTTTTGACAGTACTTGGACACATCACAAGAATTCAACAAGTGTCTTACATGTGTCTCATACTCAGAAGAACAGAACTTGCACTTAGCTTTAGCAGTTTTTCTGTGTTTGCATCTCTGTCTTAGCTTGTCTAATGTGCTTTTTAAACTACCATATATGTAAATAGGCTGGTATATAAATAAAGATATACATACAGTGCTTGTTCTAGAAGAGTACAGCAAATCAAGATGCTCAACTTTCAATATGTTCACCTTGTTTCCCCCAACAAATGGCACTAGCACATATTAAAGTGAGTAATCAAAACATTTAAAAGTCACCATGATGCAATCAAAAACAAAGACTCTCATTTGTATCATGGCATTCTTGCTGTAATATTTCACAATATTTGACTGTATGCAGAGTAGCTGTAGCCATATCGGTCCCAGGATATTAGAGAGACAAGGTGGGTGAGGTAATATATTTTATTGGACCTTCTGATTTATTCGCTTATTGCACCAATCTGTTACCCACTAATCCCCTATTTTTGTCCTGCAACTGCAGAGATGTTAATCGGCCACTCTACTTTAAATGTTCCCTTAGAATATTTGCTAACTATTTATGCTAAACAATCTGTTCCACCTTGCAATTAGCTGTGACATTCGGAGTACCTTTCCCACAGCTGTAGAAGATCTCTATGTAGCTCGAAAGTTTCTCTCTCTCACCAACAGAAGTTGGTCCAGTAAAAGATATTACCTCACCCATGTTGTCTCAGTAGCTGACAAGTCAGTTGACCAACTTGCCCAACCTATTCCTAAGTGTAGGCTGCGTGGCCGTCCATCCCTGTCCATCTCTGACCTGTAAAGGTGAGGCAAAGGGGGGAATTAGCTACACCTAGTGCTCCAGTTGGGCAGAACAGCAAGGCAGTCTATTAGCCCCGGGCCCTCAGTCAGGGCGGGGCAGTAAACAGTTAGTAGGCTCTGGCATGCAATCAGGGAAGAGCAGCTGAGCAGTATATGAGCCTCAGGCCCAGTCATTGTGGGGCAGCAAAGCAATGAGTAAGCTCTGGACTGCAATCAGGGCAGAGGGGCTAGGCTGTCTATGGAGCTCAGGTAAGAGTGAGCACCAAGCACAGTCTAGTGCCACTTGGCTAGGCTCAGGTAAGGGTGTCCAAGGAGCACAGGCCTCCTGGCCTAAGGAGAGGGAGTACTGCCTCCCCAGGTGTGGGGTGGCGGGGGATACGGGCATGCCCAACTCCACTACGTCCCAGCCTAGGGTCCAAACAGAATGGTCCACTACTGGGTCAGCGGGAATTCACCCACAACAGGATAACTTTGTATCAGGCCAGCTCCCAACCAGACTGTTGCCTGGTTTCCCTGGGCTGCTTCCTACTCTCCCCCTTGGGCATACCTGCATCTGTCATCTTACCCCTCTGGCCAGTCCACAGGCAGCAGCCCCAGCAGCTCCTCAGTGTCTTGGTCAGCTGGCAGCCCGGGGAGATCTGGCCAGTCCTCAGGAGGCAGCCCCAGCAACTCCTCAGCATCTTGGTCAGTCAGCGATCCTGGGAGCCCTGGCCAGTCCTCAGGAGGCAGCTCCTCTGCAGGCTCCAGCAGTGAGCAGGATGCATTCATCTCCTCTGGTAGCTCCACTCCAACTGAGCTGCAAGGCCCACCTTTTGTACTTCCCCTTCCTGCCCTGCCCTTCCACTTCCAGTGGAGCAGATGTGGCTCTCCTGGTTCGGCCCACCAGGGGGCATGTTGTGGTCCCTCCCTGTCACTCTTTGAGGGAGGCCACGCCTCCTCGCTACACTCAGACTCAATTTACTGAAGTCTTAATTGTGGAAATGTAAGGAAATTATATAATAAAGAGACAATGAGCCTAATTCTGGAGAACCATTTGGATACTTTACAATATGACATAAAAAAATAATAATATTGCATAGCTTATTTTATATATTACCACAACACACACCCATCTGAATCTCTTCATTGTCTTCCTATCTTTTATTCCATCAGATTCAAGTTCCCAGTTCTAGCCTCCAAGGCGTTTCATAACATCTCTCTCTCTCTCTAACAGTAGATGTTGGCACTTCCTCCTACTTTCTCTCTGCTCTTCTTCATGCCTTGCCTCTCCCTTTTCCCTCCATATTCTGAACTTTGTTCCTTATGTCCTGCAATCCCCTAAAATGGTGTAACCTCCTGTTTACTGGGCCTGAATCTCCTCCCATTTCTATCAAAATAAAATAAGGAGTATGACACTGAAATCAATAGTTATAACTATGTTAATCTACATGTATCCCTGGTGATACGCAGAGGTCTTCAAGGGGGTACATCAACTCATCTAGATATTTGCCTAGTTTTGCAACAGGCTACATAAAAAGCACTAGCAACGTCAGTACAAATTTAAATTTCACACAGACGACTTGTTTATACTGCTCTATATACTATACACTGAAATGTAAGTAGAATATTTATATTCTAATTGACTTATTTTATAATTATATGGTAAAAATGGTAATAGTGTGCTATGACACATTTGTATTTTTATATCTGATATTGTAAGCAAGTAGTATATAAGTGAGGTGAAACTTGGGGTATGCAAGACAAATCAGACTCCTGAAAGGGGTATTGTAGTCTGGAAAGATTGAGAGCCACTGACTTGGAGTATTTCACAGTTCTTTATGTGTAGTCAGTTTCACTGTTTCCTATATAAGTCCCTAGATGACAAAAACTTTATTCAGCAGAGGAGAAGAAAATCTCTTATAAAAAGATGTGTGTGACCCTAACAGCATCCCAATGGAAGGGAGCAAAGGGCTCACTGGTATCTGGTAGTTAGTTTCAGCTGGCATGACCAGTTCAGCATGCCCCAATGCATTAATGCCATGAACTATATAATCTGATAGTGTCATGTAAGGCATCATTGGAAAAACAACACACTGATCATTCATATTTTTGCATGGTATATGTTTGGTAAATGCCCAAGGGACCATACAAATATTAATAAAATGTGGGACTAAAATATGTTTACAAGGCAAGTCTGGGGAGTGGGTAAACAGGTTTCTCCCAGATACAGGACAAGCTGAAACCTCCAGCCAGGTGTCATCAGAGTTGATTAGCAATCATATGGCTAGTAGCCATTCATTTACGTCAAAGAGGGCAGGAACAGATCACTTTTAATTTTTGAAAATACCAGTGAGATATGATACCAGCATGGAACTTCTTTCACCACCACACTCCATGTCTCCTTCCTCACAGCTTGAATGAACTTTATTTTGAGGAGTAACCTTCAGAAAAATCCATTTCAAAGGTGCACTGGACTAGAAGAAAGGAGCAAAGAACCACATCTTATCTTTCACGTAAGATGACAAAGGAACCAAAATCTCTTGTCTCTGGGGAGAGATACTGACCAAGGATATGTGTCTGTATGTGTGGGGAGATGTCAGGGGTCAGAGAGCTTGCTAGAAGAAAGCATGGTAAACATCTTACCTTGAACCAAGAATATAGTTTTGTTAAGTCTTAATCTCTAGAAAGAGTTTTTCCATTTTCCTTTCCTTGTAGCCCTTTCTAACTCTATCCTTTATATACGAACTCACTTAAAATCCTATCTTCTTTTGTTAATAAACTTGTTTTATTTTAATCTAAACCAAACCACTGCTGTATTTGAATTGACATGATTGTTAATTCCAGTTAAAATGATAGGCTTGTTTTTTCTCTAAAGAGACAAAATGCAGAACATTATTATTCCTCTTAATGGTCCTGGAAAGGGCCAGACATTGCAGAGTACATGGTTTTGGGAAAATTCAAGACTGGAAGTGTGTTAGATTCACTTAGCTAGTAGCAACCAAGGCTGGTGGGTACCGAGCATGAGTGGCATGTAACAAACAGGCTGCTGAAACCAGAGCACTGAGCCAGAGTTGCTTAACATGCATGTCATGCTTCTCAGGTGGCTGCCAGCGTCCAGGCTGTGAGCCACCGCAACAGAGCATTTAAGGTATCCATGGTTACAGGGCAGGCAGTGACACAACCCCTCACTGGTCTGGATTGTACCCCAGAATGTGGCAATAGGTACAGGATTTTCTTTCATTCCCCCAAAGTCAGGACACACTTTTTAAATGGTGCTCTATCAGATTGAAATGTTTTACAATTAGTCAATTAAAAAAATAAATCAATTAGAGTGTCCTTTTAATTTTTTTTTTTTTTAATTTGACTCAACTCATGTCTGTGATAGGGAAGAGCCCTGTTTGGTCACTGTGCTTTATATGTTGAAAATAGTGACAAAGTAGAACACAAAGACCTCTTGTCCTATACATCAATTCTCTTGCTCTAACGGGGCCTATGGGAAGCTGGTTTTAGTGTGCAGTCTGCCTGGGAATTTTGCATACTCTTTTACTTTCCATTCATACAGGCAACATGAAAAGGGGAGCTAGAGGCATTGCTCCTCTAAGAACACATTTGAGCCATCTTTGTCCTGAAGAGGTAGCATAAATGGCAATTTCCTACCAACAAATGCTTTGTGATCTTGGAATTAAAGCACATATGAAATATAAATTAAGACTTTTGCATATAAAGAAAGGCCACAAAAACCCTTGCAGCACAATGAAATGAAAGAACTATCTCACAGCCCATCATCAGTGTATCTGAGAATCCCAAGTATTTATTGATTTAACTCTAGTGATGTAGAGAAGTTTTATTATCTGCATTTTATGAATGGGAACCTAAGGCCAAAAGAGTAAGTGGCTTGCCCCCATTACACATGAAGACTGTGTCAGATCTAAGAACTGAAGGCAGACTCAAGTCCCAGTCCTTTGCATTAACTAATAGATCATTGTTCACCTCTGCATTATTAATGTGCTCTCTCCAAACTTCTTTTTGTATCAAGATTTTTAGTTACTCTGAACAATATGGACACATAACATGAACTTATGTCAAAGATTACTCACAGTTCTATTCTGATTGCCAGGTAGGGTGACCAGATAGCAAGTGTAAAAAATTGGGACAGGGGGTGGGGGTAATAGGTGCCTATATAAGAAAAAACAAAACAAAATCAGGACTGTCCCTATAAAATCAGGACATCTGGTCACCCTATTGCCCGGAGCCATTCTCAAAATTCAGCCAATCAGAGCTAAGTTGTGCACAGCTGTTCCATCTGTGGTATTTCTCACAGAAACTCGCATTACCATCCCATCACCACCCTACAAAAAGCAGTGCCAGGCATGGGTTCAGGGTGATACAAATCCCTTCTCCCAGCCACTGACAGGGAACAAATAAGAATGGGAGGCAGTAACCAATCCACCATGATCCCTATAAACAACATGTGATAGGAAGCCCCCTTCATACAGGAGCTCTATTGCCAGGTAGAGGAAGCAGCTGGAGAGGGGATTCAGGAGCGAGTGGACTTGTCTACCTGTGTTGTTTGGGTTTACATCGTTCATCTCACCTAGTGTTCTGCTGCCACCTGTTCTCCCTGGTTGTGGCGGCTATGAGAGCTGAGTGAGCATTGCAGAAGACCTCAGGGTCTGAAAGGATCAATGGCCGGGCAATCCCTGCTGCCTGCCTCTGTGAAACTCTATAAGTGCTGCTGTCCCATCAGGCAGGGTGGTGATCTACAGGCATAAATGTCACTCAGTGGGGGTGATCTTTGGCAGTTCTGTGCAATGATTAATACTGTACAGATGACCATCTCTGGATTACTTTTTTCTCATCTAAAATATGTGAACAAAGAGTTCCAGTTTCCATGATGCTCTCTCCATGCAGGAGGAGACATATTCTTGCCACAATTTTATTTGACAAGTATCTCAAACATCAGTTCAATACAAGACAAAAATAAAATTACACTGTTTGTTTCTTACTGTGAGAATGTCTTCCAAGAACACCATCAAGTCCACCAAAAGCTATACCAAATGTATGATATATGTCACTGGATCTGACAATATCTTGAGACACCAAACCAGGCAACAGATTGAACTTATTAATGAGTTTTTACTCACAATGAGACATGCATTTGAGCTCAGGCATCTTTGGAAATGAAATATTTCTTCCTTTCTGCACCATTCAAATATTTCTTAGTCTGCTGCAAGCTGATATCATTGCACAATGTTATTGTTAAATGCCAACAAATCATTAATTTTTCTCTTCCTCTTTTTTCCTTGCCTATCTGCTATTAGAGAACTTTGTGTGTGTATAGGAAACATTAGCCATTACAATGATTTGTACACGAGCCATGAAATTTTCCAAAGATACATAAAGTTACAAAACTGAAACTTCATAGAAACTATTATTTAATATATATGCAGAGTTATGTATCTGTACAAGAAGTTAGAGATGCCTTGGAAAAACATTACCTCTGCTCTTAATTCACACATCTTTCTGTCCATATTGGTTCGGGCACCAGTTTCATCCTCTATATTTTCAAAATTCCTTTCCACTTCATTTTGGTGTAGGTCATGTAGTATGTTCAGCTAAAAGACAGAAGTTATTTAGCATCAGTAAAGAACTAGGAAAAGTGTTCCCATTAAACAATCCTGAACACAATCTCAACAGCCAAAATTAAATACAGTAACTCCTCACTTACCATTGTAGTTATATTCCTGAAAAATGAAACTAAGTGAAACGATGTTAAGCGAATCCAATTTCCCCATAAGAATTAATGTAAATAGGGGGGGGTTAGGTTCCAGGGAATTTTTTTTTTGCCAGACAAAAGGCATTATATACATTTTAAACAATTTTAAACAAGGAATTTAATCCTACGCTGGGGGGGGGGGGGGG